>CABPRJ010001902.1:99016-415830 GCA_902439185.1 Cinara cedri | reverse complement strand
GGAGGGGGGGGGGGGTGTTGGGTGTTTGCGGTTTATATAAGCGCGAGTGTAATATGAAATTTGCCGCGCGACGATAATAAAACCCTTTTCGGAGACGCGAAAAAACCGCAAAGACGGCCCCGCAGACGTAATACAATTACGGGACGTCGCGTACGCGCAATTAAGAGGTTTATTCATTTTCGGACGCGTTTTTACGCCTTTTCCCCCGGCAAAGACACGGGCGGCACGAGACGCGATTTATTATTGCCGTCGCCGCAATCGTTTTATAGTCGGAGATGATGTTGCGCGCGTCGGAAATCGCGCAATTCCGCCGGCGTTTGTTCTGCTCTCACCCCCCCCCCCCCCCCTTCCCGCCCGAAAACCCGGGCTAGTATAATAATACGCTGTACGAGTGTTTTGTACGTCTTTTTTTTTTTTTTATTATTATTATTATTATTTTACGCGGCTTCGGCTCGACACGATCTATACAAGACCGACGGGGAAAAATAACGAACGAGGCTTATCGTCCAAACCTACCGCCCAGTGGCGTGCTCAGGAATTATCAACGGGAGGGGTTGTAGCGAACAAGAATCATGAATAAATCATAAATTCGTCTTTTCTACCCAAATTGACTGTGGGAATTGGTAATTTAAAAGCCGGATTCTAAAAGAGGATCCGAGGAAAAAGTTTCTCCTCGTAACTTGGCTGAAATAAATGCATTTCGACATCATTAGATTACTGATATTTTTTTGTATTTTGAGCAAATGGGAGGAAATATAACCCCTAACCTCCTCCCCTGCGCACGCCACTGCGCCGACAGGTATGTGCTTCTTGTTCGCGAACACAATCATCGGGTATCGATGTCCTATACAAGCAAAATACGCATCATCAGCTTACGGCCCGAAAACGGCTGAGATCGATCAACGAAATGTACATAAATTATGTGTCGCGGGCAAGGTTTACCATACTACCCGGTTAATATGCAAACCCTACACAAACAAGCCGCGTAACTTTTACATTATCCGTCCTAAATAATGTATAACGTACACATATTGTCCAAGCAATTTATACATTAAAGCCGGTGTGCTGTTGATACAGTACTCGTAATTATGATATAATCGTGCATATCTGTATCTCGTGTTTAATGTTTTGATCGGCCAAAGTAAAAATTATAAAGAAAAAAAAAAAAAAAAACACCTATAGTAGTTTATATACTAGCTCCCAAATTAAACCTTCCGTGAGGTCGAAAAGTCGATTTACTCCCGCCCGTACGCAGTCTCTAGAAAGATTGTATACATATCATATTATAAACAAAATAATCAAAAAAAAAAAAAAAAAAAAAAAAAAAAAAATTAACCGAAACCGATGTACCGTATATGAGTTGCTCACGCCTGAACAAACGTGTAATAAATACGTTTTCCCCTTATTGGATTCCCTGTTTTATAATCCCTGGATGCCACTATCACTGCAATTATCCGTTGTTGCTCGTAAATGTTTCAAAACGCATTGTCCTTTAATTTTCGTTTGAAACTTATGTGCAGTAGTTATACGGTTGCTAAGCGATTGAAAATACCTATTGACTATTATTACGTGTCCGGCCCAAACTATTGCAGGTTATTTCCACTATTATAACAGTCCAAGACCCCTCACCGCGATAAAAAATAAAACGCATGGCGTTTGGACGAGCAGATTCCGAGATTGCCCCGGACATCGAAATGGCACTTCGCATTATATATGCACATGTCCATTTAAAGAAAGATGTACGCGTAATTATACCGTGGCATAATGTGAAACAGTCAAACGGAAGTTTCAATACGACTGCGGTGAATAACAATGTATACTATTATCAGATACGGCGGTATATTATACGAACGTTTGTCGCAGACGGAGTAAAACCGGGAACTCTGCGGGAAACGGACCGCAGATTTCTATAATATTATATACTTACGAAAACACAATAAAACGTATAATATACTGCTGTTTTTTAAGCGATTAAATACAGTATACAGCGCAGTACTTACAATTGCGATCAATACTATAAAGTATTGGGGACGATTTGTGGAAAATAAAAAAACCCCCGCGTAAATCGTTGCGGTCGTCGTATTCCTATAATATACGAGCGGAACCCCACCGGATATCGTTTCGCACTCAATATTTTTGTCGGTCGGCTGCGATCGCGTGACACGCGGATAGTATATTATAGGACCTTTTGGGCAATCGGAGAAAATGCCGAAACGGCGTTTTGCGCGAAGTACTATACGAGGCTGTCCAAGAGTTCACGAACCGTCCGTCTTCCAGAGTTTGTTCGGAAATTCGGACGTTTTTACACCGACCGAAAATAATGGTAAAAAAAAAAAAAAACCAACAGTCGACGGTTACGTAAAAAATAGATGTTAATTTCGCGTGATTAAGTGAACGTATTTTTCACATCGACACCGTCCATTGTTATAAACGTGAAATAAGGAGATTATTATACCGAACGTTAACGATCCGGCCTGCAGCCGAAACGTTCGAAACGCATGTAACAATATTATATATTATAATCAGGGTTCGGGACGTCAAGCATTTGCTTATTTTTTTTTTTTTAGCTTAATGTGAAATCTAGCTGAGTGCTATAGAATTTTGTGTCATGTTACAATGATCTCAAATATAAAAATTGAAAGTGCTTTCTTTAGCCTATTCCGATCGTTTTTAGAAAAATTGTTTTTTTCTGGTTTTTCAGATTATTTTTGATTTTTCGCGTATCTCTGCTTAATAACGGCATCCACCACAAACAAATACCCAGACATTTTAATTAATTTCCACTTTAGATTCTGAGTGAAGCGAGGGACGTTATGATATTCTCATTAATATTCGAGATAGTGAGAAAAAATTGGTTCTTTAGGTAAAGTACAAATGAAAAGATAAAAATAAAAATAAAGGTGTCTTTAGCAACCGTTTTTATTTATTTTTGTTATTATTAAGTTTTTATTATTTTAATCTTTTAATATTTTTTAAACAATCGTTGTTGTGAAATCGCAAATTGTTGAAAAATCTTTACGTTCAATAGAACGTAATAGACTGAGCTCTGTTTAGAATCGTTTATATATATAATTTTTTTTATATTTTTAAGTATGAAAATATAAAAAAAATATGTTTATAGTTTTTTTCGTGTTTTTTTTTTTTGCCTATTTTTATATTTTTAATTGTTTATTCGAGTGCTTTAATGAATTACTTAAGTGCCTTTTTCAGCGCTTATTTTGATGATGTTAAGTGCTACAAGTCCCAAAACCTGATTAAATAAAAGTGGTGTAGAGAACCACGAGGAAATGAAAATTCACATAGTAAACCAAAATCGTGTTCCGTTCGTCCGGATCCGCTTTTCGTCCAACGGTCCAACGGTCTAAATAATAAACCATTCGAGGCGGACGTAACACGCACATGGTCGTTTCCGGGAAAAAAATTAAAATCCTATCGTGAGAGAGTTAAAAATGTCACGACGTGCGTCACCGTGCAGAAAACCATTTAACGGAAGAGATTTTACATCGCTTTTGTCTGGACGCGAAAACGGATTTCCTGTCTGTGAAAAATTCGTCTGTGGTAATTGTATAACTGAAAATCTCTATCCAATTATCCACTTCAGGGATAATTCCTGGTAAAAGATTTGTTCAAGTTAATGCGCTGGGAAGAAAATATCTCATTTCCCTAGTGGTTTTATTAATAATTGAGAAACACGGGGAAAAATCTTCGGTAAAACAGTAAAGTTTACGGTACAACATTATTTTCGATTTTGTTTTTTTTTTTTTTATTGTGGTTAGATTAAAAATAATCGTAAACACTTGAAATTTGAACAGAATGTATATATTGGCCTTTTCCTAACGCGGTAAAATGTTCGAAGCGTTCCGATTAGGTTAGATAAATTTTTGAACTGTATAAATATAGACGATATCGTTTGTTTTTAATTTTTCTTTGGTTTCCATGTGAATAATATTGTGTTTTTATTTTTACGCCGGAATGCTATTGGAACGTTAAAACACGAAGTTATATTCACTCATTTATTTATTTCGAACAGTTTTATCCAGCGTTAAAACAAAAAAAAACAAAATTGGAGCGATTTTTGTTTAACGAGCGTTTCGAGTGTACGTTTTTTGACGAAAATCATAGCAAAACAGTACGGGGTTTTTTTTTTTTTTTTTAAAAAAAACACGCATACCCGGACTCGAAATCGCATTCAGGCAGATCGCACCGATACGAACGGAGCAACCGCGTCCGCGTCCTACATTCGGTGTTCGGGAGCCGAGACTTCACTGCGCCGCCGGTAATACTGCAACAGTGGCACACCCGTCGGCGGCGTCTGTTCCGGTTTCGTTACTCGTCTCACCCGGCGGCAAGTCGTATTCCGTTTAGACGACCTACCCCCTACGGGGCGTCTCGCCGTGCGCGGTACAGAACGCAATACGCGATGTCGGCTCCGGGTCCGGTCGGTGCCGGGGCCGGGTCCGTTCGCGGTCCGCGCGAGACACGGTCCCGCGAACGATTCGCATAACATCCTATAATAATAACGTCGTCGCGCGCGTGTAGTAAATATCACGCGTACGAGACGTTTCGTTTTTTTTTTTTTTTTTTATCGCCCGGACGAGTGGTGAAATCGGGAAGAGCCCTTTCGGTTTCGCGCGCACCCCATACACGCGCGCGAGAGGCCGCCGCGGTTTACCGCGCGTCGGCGGCGGCGGCGGCGGCGCAGAAACGGTCCTCGGTCGGTCGAGGGCGCGCCGCGGGTCGCGGCTTCCGTCCGGCCGGCCGGCCCGCGGAAAACGTTTCGTCGCAATCCGTCTCGCATCGCGACCGTCGCGCGTTTTTAGAAACGCGCGTGTATGCGCCGCAATAACAATACGCAGGCCGGAAAACGGTTGCGCGGTAGCGGTTCCGCGATAGTTTTAGTCACGCGGACGAAAAAACCGTTACGGCAGAGACGACTAGACGATATTTATTGCGCGGAACTGCGACGCGATTGACCCGAACGGGGAAATTTGATTTCCCCCTTCTGTACGCGACGATAAGCGGCCACTGCGCTGAGGAAAAACGATTCTGAACGGGGCTTCATTAGCCGCGATTTCAAACCGTAGGTAATCGTCAAAAGACATACGCGTATATAAATCGACAGTTATTTCCCCGTTCGTCGTCAGGACGACTGTACGATGAAAATCAAAAAAAAAAATTACCCCGTCAACGCAAGACGTGTAATATGTGTTAGACGAAAAAAGATTACGTTCCCCTCAACAACCGTTCGGCACGAAAAAAATATTAACAGCAAAACTCGATCACTAAAATAGACTTTCCATCTGTTTCGTATAATTATCGCGGTATTATTTTTTACGTTTTTTACGTAAAACAACAACCGAATACTATATACGAGTAAATATAATGTGTTATATTATTGTTTAGTAGCTGTGATATTATACTACTATCAAAACTACTTTCGAAAATATGGTGAAATTTGATCGTAAAATTGATAGGGGCGAGAGTTGAAAAAGGCACAAAGATTACATCCTCTATTCTTTATCCGGGAAGTTTTTAAGTTTAAGGAACACTCCACACCCGCAACAGCATAATTAAATTCCTATTGAAATTCAACCATAAACGTATCGCTTCAAATCGTCTATAAAACGACTCTCATTACTCGTGAACTCATTCGGTCTACTGGGAACCAAATTTGTCCAAAATTGGCGAAAAAAATACGTATAATTACGTATCGGACCAAGTGCATACTGCGTGCAACAGTGTTTATTTTCGAGAAAAAATCGAAAAAAACACTACGAACAAGAGATGCGTACAACATTGTAGCATTTTGAATACCATTCATTATAATAATACTGGCTGTTCTGCTCGAAATTGCCCGTGTCACTTTTTTTTTGACGGTTCAAATCGGTTTTTATACAAATCAGTAGTTCAAAAATGCGGCTTTATTACCCACGATTTCTCCCTTGTGCAGTTCACATGCCTGTACAGTTCAGTGTGTATTAATATCAATCCCTGTTTTTTCGGAAATAGTGCCTATCGGATGCCTCGCGTTGCCGCCGCTCCGCCTTCCCAGGAACTGACTTCCGTCAACCTACCGGGACTATTCAACTTTGGTCCTCAAGAGGCATCTCTTTGCCTCGGTTGTCTTTAGAAAACGAGATTCGTACGGTTTTGCCTGTGTCAGCGTTGTAATTTATTTTTATATTTTTTTAAACGCGTTTCTCCGTGACTCCCTTTTTCCTAGCCTATTTCTATCAAAGTTAACCACCGTTACCAGTTTAATGAAAATACATGGAAATACATGTTATCCCACGAACATATGACCGTTATGACCATTTCTCGGAAAGTATTTATATGTTTCGTAATTTTTCACATTTAACTTTTAAGAATACTTAGAGAGAGAGAAAGAGAAGCAGAGCGTTATTCAAATGTTGCGCTCTTTACCGTACCTCAAATGATGTTCCAATATTCTCCAATATACCCAAACCGAAACGTAAATGTGGAACATCAATAATTTAACAGAAATCGAAAATTTTAACACGAAAATGTATTTAAACAATGTAACATTCCGTCTATTCGTGAAAAGCTTATTATATAGGTTGTTGTTTGGAATTGAAATTATGTAGTCGATCTAACCTTAAAAATAAGGGTTACAAAAACAATGGTTATGTAATACCTAAGGGCTACTTGTTTTTTTTAACTATCGAAAAAAAAATTTTGAAAAAACTTAAAAATACTTCCAAGATATTGAAACAGATAATAATGTAAACAATAGTATTAGTAATAATAATAACAATGTTTATTGTTGAGTGTCCTTCACGTGTCAACCAAATTATCATCTTGTTTTTACTAACGGAAATATTAATAAGTTATCACTGATTGCTCATTGGCAATTCAATATTTTCATAAAAAACTTGTTTTTATTTTTAAACAACAATATTCTATGGATCGCATTGAACTTCGATTTTTTAATTTAGGTCTAAGGATAATAGAGTCGGGCACAGCCACTATATAGTATAGGTAATTTAATGTATATCTGTGAGCAACGATAAACCATTGCTAACGAAAAAACGATTCTGAGCTCATTTCAGTACATATATGTCATATTATGGTAAAATAATTAAATAGGCATTATATATTTTCTTTAATAATATTTATTTTATATTGTATCGTTTTTTCTGTTTCTCCTGCGTTTTTCTTGGTTTTCTCATGTTTTTTCTCGGATTATCACATTTGCTAAGAAAACTTTTGGATAAATCGAAAAATGACCTCTCTAAAGTACTTTCCCAGTCAGTATTATTTTCAGAAAAAAAATAAAATCGGAGTGAAATTGCTGGTAGAAAAGTTGTACACAGAAAAAAAAAAGGCCATAAAAGTTTTTTACTAATACCTAAATTTCGTAAATTTTCCATTTTTCCGACATTTAATCGCGGTTTTCTCAGTTATTACTTACCAATTGAAAAATCACAAAAATGACCTCCCTAAACAATTGAGATAATATTTCCTTTCGAAAAATAAGCTAAACTTGATACATGGGAGCAAGATTTCTGGTAGAAAAGTTTGCACAACAAATCGAATGGTAATTTTCGATTAAAACCGTCCGAGCGAGCGATAGCTAGGTACAATTAAATAAATGTTTTTGTTTTTTCTCTATTTAGATAAAAAGGAAAAATAATGCAAAAACTCTCCTCCTATCGAAAACCCCGGGTTTGAATCCGCGATCCCTATTATGACAGTACGTGTTCATGACACAACAAACGACTACAACAAACGTGTTTTAAAGTAGACAATATAGAATTAATTAACATAAACATGTAATGTATGCATCATAATATTTGAACTTCAAAAAGCTATAATTTCGAAACTTCTTTCCGCTCAATTAAACATTTACCGTCCTTCTAAAATCAACAATACAAATATTATGTTCGAAAAAAAAATTGAAAAATTAGATTTGTTTCACATAATTTTCGTCAAAATGTAGCGTCGAAATTCTTTTATAAAAAAAAATACTATATCAAACTCAATTTTATTTATTTATTTATTTATTTTTTTCGGGATTTCGGATTTCCGAACGCAATTCCGGTCCCTCCGGGCGCGCGGAGCGAACGTCGCGACTCCGGATGCGCCGTTGAATCGCGTGCCCTTTGGCGCGCTGCCGTCATTACCGCGGTGGTCACCGGTTCCCCAAAAATGTGTTTTAACGGTATTTTTGTATTTTTATCACGACGTATTTACGTCGCGTTGAGTTATATTTTCGTTCGGCGGCGGCGGCGGCGGTGGCCGAAATACGGTGTAACATCATTTTAAAAACGGCCCGGCCGTTACCGGCCGCGGGACAAACGTCGAATTTCGATAGTAGTAATTACATTCACGTTCCCGAACAAACAACGGAGTGGGGAGGGGTTATTAGGGAGGGGGGACACGAGACGGGACGTACCAAAAACGCCGGTCGTCATCGTTGTTATGCTGCACGGTTCGTTCGGGTCGTGTGACTTTAAATAATCGAACGGCACGACCGTACGAAAAAAAAAAAACCCCCGCACGCATTTTAAAGAAACGCACGCGCGTGTACATGCAAGTGTATCAACAAAAAAATAGTAACAATAATCAAATTCCCCGTCCCGCGTCCGGTTTTTCGAGATTTCCGGGTCGGAGACCATATCCAACCCCTGCTCGCCGCAAATATTATTATTATATACGACCGATCGTAAACCGTATTATTTATATATGCTTTAAAAATAATAGTAATTTCATTTTTTATTTTTTTTTCATTTTTCCTGAAAAAAAAAAAAATAATACACCCCTCGTCCATAGATGATATTCGGTCAACGGATCATTTGTTCGCGAACGACCATAATAATATCGCTCGGCAACACTATACACGGGATATACACACATCACGTACCGCGATACACACGATATTTCATAATATACGGCGACGATACGCGTACTGCCCCTACCACCCACCCGCGCCGCCTTTCCCCTTGGCCGGGATTTATAACACAATAATACTTACGATAGTTACGCTGCACACTTCCGGACGCGCGGTTGAAAATAATGGGCCGAGATTTAAAATTTAACTGTTCGGAACGAAACGCGGGGCGACGGCGGTAAAAAAATATTATATTATTATTTTATAAACGCGCATAAAACAAATACGCTGAGAAAGAATATATTATTATAATAGCGTATACAGGGTGTACTTGCAAGGTTCGACAATATATTGCGATTATTTTTTTGATTGTGATTAACCGCATACGCGACCGCAGGGCTCCGCGCAACAGCCATCGGACGAGTTTCTTTTCGGAAAATCGGTTTTTGGCGATGTTTGGAGTGCCGCCGCAGTTATTTCTCCGTTTAAGTTGCGCGCGAGAACGAGATAAGTCTCATTGACGTATGAAAAATGGACTTGACTGAGTTATCGTGTAAAAAAAAAAAAACCGAACAAATTTCGCCCGCATTTTTCTTCTGCTAAAAATTTAAAAATGTTGTTTTGTCAGTTTCTGTACACACACCCTGTATATACAACGTTAAAAGGCGACGGTCATTGCGGGTTCGTCTATCTATAGCAGACGTCATAAGTGCGTGCGAGATAATAATTTGATATCGTACGATCACAGAACAGCTGCAGTATACCGGATTTATGTCATCGCGAGAGAATATTATTTCCCCGCATTATATTATGGTTTATAAAATGTAACGAGTGAACATTTCAGGTGACGTGAAATTATCGCGTCTTCAGAAAATAATACTTTTGTTCTGAGGCGCATGCAAAAAAATAATGTATTTAGTAGGCTAGACTCAATTGAATAAATTCACATATTCCAAAAATCGCGTCCTCAACACTCGCTAGGTTAGGGAAAAGAAATCCAAAATGCATTTTTCTAATGTAATTAAATTTAGGTTAAGGAATTTAGGCCTTTAAAATTTAACGTTTTAGTCCTAAGCTATATTTTTTGTTTTTTTTTTGAGACTGAAATTTGGAACATGTGAGTTTCGATTCTAATCTGAGTTTTTATTGTAGTTAAAATGGAACGTGTCGTATCCCTGAAAGAATAGTGACACAAATCAAAATATGAAAATATTTGTCAATCGACTTTTAATGTTTCATAATTTTTCCCATATGAAACTATTACTTTTGAGATATTATGAGTTTATTCTGGCTAGAAAAATATTGTGTACCTGACAACATTAATTAGGTCAGAATAAAATTACATTTCAGAAGTGTCCATATTTAGATTGGAAACTAAAATGTATTTATTTTTGGCAGACATGAAAATATTTGAATTCGCACTGTCTTTAAAATTTCTCGATGAATTCGATTTTGGTTTTTTTCACTTGATGAATACATCAATGAATAGAATAATATTGAAACTGATTTAGTATCACACATTATAATTATTAAAATACTTATACAGCTAATGAGTAAAAAACTTTAACTTAATAGTTAGAAAATACTCGTTCCGACCAACTAAATATGTTCGAACGCGAGATTCGTGATAAGTGTTGCTAAAAGTGTCTAATGAAATAATTTCGGGAAGTAAGACGTATCGATACGTCCAGAGAAATCAGAGAATTGCGTGAAAAACGGGCGTGTCGACGAAATAACGATTCGTGTTAATTTCAAACGCCGAAAAAAAAAAACTATCGGTTACCGTCGAATATGTATCGTCATGTGTACGCGTGTATTTCCGAGCGGGCCTTTTTCCCTCCCGGAACCCGGACGCTCTTGGCTCGGGCCCTTCGTTCGCACCATCCCTCTCCACCGACCACGTTAATCCGATTCCGATATCGCCTCGTCTGTTGTACGTCTGGTTCGACTACACCGCGCAGGACCCGCGCGGATAATATTATTACAGAAATCGGGCGGAAGTTTCCCGCGTATAATTAAACGGCGGCCAGCATGACGCGCCTACATCATAATATACGCGGCCGTACCGTAATATTACCGCTGGACCGCATTGAAAAATATAATAATAATAGTAGTAATAAAGGAAATGCGAAAATCGACCGGGAAGAATAAAGGGAAATATCATTATGGTTGTGTGCATGCCGGACCGCAACAAAACGAGACGTAATAAAGAACGGATAATGCGAAAAGGCCGCCGCGCAAACACTGGTTGATCTCGCAGTGCCCGGGTATATTATGTAGCCGCGACCGTACCGGTACCTATCATGTATATGCGTATATTATATTTATATAGTACGTATAATTCACGTCAATACATCAAAAGGCCGTTCACAAAAAGAGTACGGAGCGTATTTATTATACCTCGTCGTCGTCGGCGAAAACGATCCGTCGATAGCGATACCGAACCCGAGGTCCGGGTCTCTTGGGCTTTTCGCGCAATATCATACCGGCCCTTTTTATCCGGCCCCTTTTTTTCTTCTTTTTTTTTTTTTTAATTATCCCGCCGACGAGTTCCGCGAATAACGCTCTTTTAACCTTTGTTGACTCCGGCCGCGGCCGTTAGGTATACGGGCACAATACTTTTCGATATCGTGCTGCGAGCGCTCTCCGCCCCGTGCGTTCGTCCGACGATCGAAACCATTTCGGACGCGGCGTGTACACGGCGATTTTCAATAACCTTCCGAAATTATTACGTCCGCACCGCCCGCCGCGAGTTCGGTAGTACGATATTGACCGTTTTATATATATATATATATCATTACGTAGTAGTAGTAGGTATAATACTTATTTATATATTAGCATGCGGTCCGAAATTATTGAAATCTATCACGCGGCTCGTGACAATGAGGCGATATCAAACGGAAGTAAAAAATAAAAAAAAAACGTAAAATATAAATCGCGACCGAAACACAATGCCGAGCGGTTAACCGTGTTTTAAAAATGCCACGATTTTCGTCAAAATGTATGAACTAACGAGATACCTAATTTACATACTAATTGTTTTCAGCGGGGTGTCTAGAAATTTAGAACGGCGGTTCGGAAACACTTAGCGGATATAATATATTATCAGTAATTAAAAAAAAAATACACACAACACACTGTCAGATGTTAGAACGTCGGTGAATGAATGGCAAAATTGTAATCGTATAACGTATTATTATTTTTTATTATTGAGAAAACGTAACTCGAGTCCACACACGGAGTTTTCAACGTCAAAGCAACGTCAATCGATCCATCCCCGACTGGGTTCACGTTTTTGCGGTATTCCGATCACTGATTCCATAGGATATTCTTCGAAACAGTCGATTCGCCTTTTCTTGGGTCTACAGCGGAGGTTTCTTCATACGGGCCACAAATTCTTCTCCGTATTATCGTGGACATGTTTTTGGGCTGGAGGTCGGTCGGCCATTTCCGAGACTCCGTTTTATTGTAATGCGAAAAATATGACGTTTAATAATATATAGTTTTTTTTTTTTTTTTTATAAATAAATATATATTATACCTCTTGGTCTATGTTTCCACGGTAATAAATAATACGCAATCACTAAATACACTATATTCACCATGATTTCGTGGGGGAGGGGAGTTAATATAATATAATAATATTAGCGATTGTAGAAATGATATAAAAATAATGTTATTAATTAATGGGAATATGTTTTTTTTTTTTTGGACATCATCACGATCCGAGATGCACGTATTATTATTACTGTCGCCCATCGAAACTTTGTTTCCGGAGAGCGAGCGAGAGAGAGAATGAAAAACCGACCAAACTCGCGGAAAACATCTGTCACCGCATATTATAGCTGGGGCGCAGTGTACAAAATGTACGTGTAAATACGAGTAGAAATAATGGTTTTTTCCCCGTATTTTCCCCTCGATTGTTAATTTTTACCTGTGCCGGACACGCGAAACGGTCTCGGAATACACGGGTTTATTGGTAGTATTATATTTATATAGGAGGTGTCCAGGCTACACCGGACATTATCATGCGCGTCCCCGGGTTTCGTGGCCGCGTGATTAACGACGACGAGGCGACAGCGTCGTCGGGGACCGCGGCGAGATTCTTATTGACAAATAGCGCCGCGGAAATATAATAAAATGCGAAAACGGTCCATTGACAACGGCCAAGATTAATGATGACGAAAATCCGACGTGATCTCGGACGATTATTCCACCGCCGGCGTATAATGGGCAGTCGTCGTATAATACCTGCAGTATTATTAAATGTGTTTCCGCGCGGACCTTTTACCTCGTCCCTTGTTCGGGCGTCCGCGCCAACGGATCCCGGCCGCATAAGAAACGCGCGAATAATACGTGCGAAAACAGCGAGCGTTTCGTGTATTATTCATTTAAAGGCGATTTTCACACGATTTTATTGTCGCCGTGTTGTCCCCGGGCACGACAATAACGGGTAACAGTATACCCAATAATAATCGTTATTAACGATGCGCCGGCGAAAAAACCGTCGAAATAATATCGCCTGCGTAAACACAATAACACAGTTATAGTGTTACGCGGACAATTATCGAGGTTGAGTAACGATAGATGACCCGATCGTCTACCCGCAAAAACGAAACCGTTCGCGAGACAGAGACGAAAATCCGAATGAGATTTCGCCGTAAACCGTCCGAGGGGGTACATTGTTATCGGTGTTACGAGTGTCCCGCGCCCTCGGAACGTAGGACGTGCCCTCGGTACAAGACAGTCGAATCGGGAAATTTAGGTTTCGAATTCTGAGCGGATCGAGAAATGTATTGGTTTTCGTTTTTTTTATACCGTGTACGAAAATTTCACCGGATATCTCGCTCCGAAGTGTCAAGTATAGCATATTTTCCGAAAGAGAATTTTCCTGGGGTGGCACTTTAAGCAAGTAATTTTCTTATTTTCCCCGGAGATTTCCCAATAAATGGGAAAACCCGGGAGAAAACGTAGGATAAATGGGAAAATTCACGAAAACAATGCTTTTATTAGATAAGATTTTAATAAGACTTTTGATAGAAACAATATATTTGCGGTTAAATGTTCAAAACTTTTAAGCCATTTTTAAGCTATTAGACATTTTAACTTTGCGAGTATTTTACGTAGTATTTATTTGGTAGGCATTACATTTTGTAGATAAAATTTTCAAACCAAACAGAACTACTTGACAGTTTAACAGGAGGTTCATTATAAATTGTATTTAGCGGTTAGCAAGAAAAGGTTTAGTTTTATGACATTTTTTTTTTTTATAAGAATTGTACTATCAAATTTTAACGAAAATCAAAAATATTACGGCCTTTTAAACATGTGTATAACCGAACACCTTTTTAGAATTGTTTTTCGTTACCAAAGATTAATCGTTGCGCACAGATAAACGACCAATTCGCCTCTATATCCTACCTTACCCACTTCTCACCTACAACAGTGGCCCACCATTCGTTTGAAGTGTGTCCGTCCTTTTCAAGCTAAGGTTGCACATTTCGATGACTATTATTTTTCTTTACAAAACGCCGTATTGCCGCGAGTCGTAGCACAATCAAAGCATCCGTAATACATTATTGTTAGGTGCATTTGTTTGAAATGGAACACTAACACAAAACTAAACGTGGCAGTTTTGTTATTCCGATTCCTATGTTGCTATCTCGTTTTTTAAAAAGATTAATATAAAAATAATACGCTTCGGATAACGTGGATAATATTGTAAAGTATTAAAACTAAAGCTTTAAAGGTAACCGTTTGGGGACAGATAATGTTTTAAAATTTAATTTTCTCAAAAATATGTTTTTCGATTTGTGGCGGTCTTGTACCAAACACGTATACGGTAATTTCGTTTATATATGCGTACGTGACGATAAACTATTGCTAAAACGATTTACATTTCTCACCCGTCATCCTAGCTCGGTATTGCTGACCGATTAGAATATTACTTTATTTGTTTAATTGTATACATTTTTTTTTTTTTAAATTCATATAAATTTATCTATTAATCGTTGCAATGTTAATAATAATCCAATATAAATCAAAAGATTTGCGTGTATCCGGCGGCCAACTCGCAAAAATGGACTCGGTCTCACAGATACTCGTACAATATTCCTCTGTTTACTATCGAATTTCTAACCTCTTCTCCGAATAGACGCACGTTTTATTGCGACGTTTAACTCGTATACGTATACATAGACGTGTTCACGGAGGGGAAATTATTCCCTCTCTTGACCTTTGTGTTTTAAATTACTCGTCGACAATTTATAAACTTGCTGTAATTATTGTCTTTTTTTATTATTATTATTGATATCTGGAAACAGTAATATCAATATAAGACCGTTATCACACTACTTAATTGTGACAGTATAGTTATACGCCCGGATTTACGACGGGTTATAGCGGATTTCATATTCGGTTGCCGTGGTAAATCAATATGTTCGTCATATGATCGGTTGTATAGGAGAATTTATGTTTGGTTTCCATGTAAATCAACAAAGCGTTTCAAACAGACGGACGAACAACCACGGCTTTTACACAATGATCATAGTAAACGATGTAATGTTGTACCGCTGGTAATGACAGATTTATTGCTCGAAGCAGAGTGTCGGTACCGAGTATCAGTGGCGCCGAACCATCAACTACCATGAAAAAAGGTACGACATGTTTTTTGATAATGTTTAAATACACTGTACGGACATTTAGGCAATACTGTAACGGTACAGTTTCGGTGACTCGTCACAGCACCTCTCGTACGCCATTTCGATTTTTTTCTTGTTTTTTTTCCCCCGTACCCTTCAAGGGTATTTATATTATCCTAATATTATGTTATTAATTGTGCGCGGAATAAATCCCATCGGTTTTGAATCGCGTTTAGTGAAGAACGCAGGTATTGAGTTTCTTTGACTTGTAAAATATGACCTGAAGGCACCTTTATTTATGTCAATCCAACGGTCTATCCGAAGGCGGGCTAGAGTGGCGGGAATGACCAACTTGTAACCGCTCCGATCAAGTGCATAAGATATAGGCATCAATATCGACAGCCCCTGACGTTCCATTTCGGAAACCAAGGAGGCGTGTTGTAACACTGAATACCGATTGGTGTTGATTTTCAATTAACTCTAAATGCCATTTGTGGTATGGGTGTGTACGTATTCTCCGAGAGCGCGCGAATTCGCAAATTAATATTTATTTCTAAATATACGGTCGTTTCATTTAGACATGGAATTATATTCAATCTGACTTATAAATACGTTAACGACTGTGTTCTATTACACGGGTATTAAAAAAGGAATTATTTTTATGTAAAATCCATAAGCAAATCTTAGATTTGCGATAAATTCGAGTTATCTATAATAGATACGCTAATTCATAACATTTACCTACAAAAATAATGTTTGTCTACGTATCGATAAACAAAATATGTATTCGACCGGGTGCTTAGCATTTTTTTTTGTTTAGTATAGCTTGTTAGGTATACTAAAAAGAAAAAAAAAACGTTCTCGTGAACGTTAATAAACCGCACAGTACTCGCCATGTACGCAGCGCCCGTCTCATAAAAACGTTGCCGTCACGCCTTCGTATACGGTACGCCGGGCGTGTATCCGTTCGCGATTTTGTACTTGCAACCGCTTATAAACTACGATTCGTGTTCGTATCCTCTGCCGTACGAAAACCCCGGGCGGCGGGCCAATGCGTCACGCGGAGTATCCGACGCGCCTCGTGTCCATTTTCCGGATATTTTATGAATCGCCTCGCCCTCCGGCGGCGGCGGCGCCTGATTGAAAACCGAGTTGAAAATTGATATTGACCGTCGATAAACATTATTGGCCGACTACGGCGTGGTGCAGTATACCCCGCCGCCGTTGTACACGTACGCGCATTATATATGTGTGTGTGTTTTTTTTTTTTTTTTCCGGAAGCCCGTGCGGATTTATGGCCCGGCACGAATGCAAAACCGCCACCGGCGGACCCCCGGCCACTGTGCCCCGCCGCTATCTACCGCCGCGGCGCGGAGAAAAACCGCACGTCGTATATAAAGGCGAGTGTTTGGCCTATCAGGTTTAAAAGGAGACAAATTGATGTTGACTCGCGGCGGCCGCGCTACTACTCTTCCGCGATTGATAAATGGTCCGGGCCGAATCGCCGAATCGCCGCCGCCCCGCGTACGATCGGCGAGCGGGCAGGGCAGGGGCGCGCGAAGAAGAACGGAAATAATAGGGATTTCGGACTGAGATTAATGATTGACCTCGGCGGTCGGCGCACGGACAATAAAATCCGCTGCCGGGATGCTGTTATTAGGAATCGTTGGGATCAATTTTCCCGGGACGTTCTTGTTCTGGACTATACTCGCGTAACGGTTAGACAGACGGACAGAGAGAGAGAGCGAGAGAGAAAGCAAATCATTTGGTATTCAACACGTCGTCGTCGTCGTCGTTTTCTAGACTGCGGTCGCGTCGAAACGAATACAGAATAGGGAATGTAAACCGGAATTCAATCTGAAAACGACGCGAAAAATAAATATTGGATTTTTCGTACCGGCACTAACGAATTTTATAGATTTAGTTATTTTTTTTCTTAGTCTAGAAAAATGTTTCTGTAACGCACCCGCTGTTTTATTAGCTATTATCTTTGAGATTTTTTTTTTTTTGGAAAACTGCTTAATAATTTATTCAAAACTATAAATTTATAAGAAATGGACATTTTTTTTTTAAGTTACGAAATAATATCATGTACTTATGTGTGACAATTATTAACGTAACACGTAGTTGATTTAAATGTGAACATTGTCAACTCAAATTTACCAAATTCTAAGTTTTTAGAACTTTAAAATCTAACGAGCCAGATTATAGAAAGGTGAAAAAAGCCCATTGTTAAAAATATTCGAATAAATAAAAAATACGGTTTTCACAACTTTTTTTAATATGTGTTTTGAAGATGTATGATGGAAAAATCCACTCATGTTTCGGAAGTGGAAACACAAAGTACTCAATTTTAATGTGCTTCGTCTATAAGGCGATTTCGTTGTTTTGATTTAATATGATTCGTATTCGACAGCGTACATTCGAAAATTTAAAGCGTTTCAACCAATTCAGTGTCTATTTTTCAAACTTTCCGTAGTGCTCGTACATATTGTCTTTAAGTTTTACATTGATAAACTATACGGGTTGTTGATAGTAATCAAAACCCTAAATTCCAAAATAGGCATATATAATAATGCTGTACCTAAAACGGGTAGTGGTTTCATTTCCAAAAATGACGGTAGTTTAACATTTTTAGAGCTATTTGTTTTACAAGTTTTTCAGAAAAAAAAAATAAATCATCCCCATCCAAGCATTGTTTCGTTTACGCTACTTACTAGACATTTTTTTTTTTTTTTTTTAAGATTAAGTTTAAATAACTTGATAGCGATCGACGTTTTCGCCAACGACCATACCACGTTGAATACACCAGTTCTCGTCCGATCACTGAAGTTAAGCAACGTCGGGCGTAGTTAGTACTTGGATGGGTGACCGCTTGGGAACACTACGTGCCGTTGGCTTTTTTCTTTTGTCCTTTTTTTTTTTTTTGTTATAAAAAAATCTTGCAATATTTTTACTTTTATTTAAATTCTTTTCTTTTTAATTTTTTTTTTCATCACAAAAAAAAAAATGTACATTTTTTAATTGTTAAATTATAGCAAAAGGCGCCGAAACGCATTGTTGTAGGTGAGAAGTTGGTAATGCAGAACATCTACACGAAGTTATTTAATTTATGTCTATAAGCAACGATAGAACATTGCTAACGAAATACGGTTTTGCGTGTTTTTGATGCGCCGTAATTTTCACGGTTTTAAAAAACACATTACACACAACTTTCATTTGAACCACTTAATTACTCATAATAACCTCGTCGCGCAATTCCGTTTGATCGAAGAATATCATCACGGTTTCCCGGGTTATTCCATTTATTATGAAAGCTGGCGGAAAAATTACTACTCCTCTAAAGTACTACTGTCCCGGTCACATTTCCTTTCGGAAAAAGCCGCTATAATTGAAAATCGCCGGTAGAAAGTGTTTGTATACGGATGAGAAAAAAAAAAAATTTGAATAAACATCGCCGTAAAACCACGCGAACGCGGAGTCTCAACGGTCCGAATGTGCAACCGGCCGGAAACCGGGCCGGAACGCCGAAAAGCGGATTGTCGAAGTTTCGCTCACGGCAAATGCCCCGGTACACAATAAAACCGGATTGATTGTGACACGGAAACGTCCGCGTAAACGTCCGTTTCCGAGGACCGCGTCGGCAAAACGGGACGCGGAGCGAAACAGACGCCGGGAGAAGAATCAAAGGCGGCGGCTGCGTCGGCGGCGGTGCAAAGCGATTAGAGCGAAAAACCTCGAGCACATATGCGACCGCCCCTCTCGCAACCCAACCGTCCCCCGCCCTCCGCCCCTCCGCCCGTGCACCATAAATAACTCAAACGCCGTGGCAGGGCGACCCTCGAGGGCTCTGCCCGCGTAATATAATAATAATAATATAATATAATAATATAATCCGGTGACGGGGCACATAAATTACGCGGGACGTCGGCCCGGCCGCGGTGTACCGCGCGGTTTTACCTCGGCGGCGCGACAAATTCAATAACACTCGTTCCGGGCCGAAATATTATAATATATCGCGCGCCCCGGCCGTCCCGTCCGCCGTAAGCCCCTCTCGGCCCTCCGCCCTATCCCTCACCCCCCCCCCCCCATCCGACCGTCCGCGGCCCGCTACCCGGCCGTTTCTCCCGTTCGCCCCGCCGGACCTTCCGGGCTAGCGAAGTGTCAATCACGCCCGCGCGCGCTTCTGCGGCCCGCGGCCAATACGCGGCGCCGGTGGCCGGCGAGAAGCCCGCAGGTGGGACGGCGATCGAAGTTTCCGACGTCACGATGTTAACGGGACGCGGTAACGTGTCGGCCGTTGTCATGGCCAGCAATACAACAAGCCGGACGTCCTGTTAACGGTGTCGGCGAACCGCGGGCCGAAAACGGAATTTTAATACAGAGCCGAACGCGAAGAACGGCGGCCCGGGTATTTTTAACGAGCCGGCGAATCGCGCCCCCGAAATCCGTTTTATATTTACGTGTATGATAAATTCGCGGAGAACCCGTTAAAAACTCGCATTACAACAGATGCAAGTTTCCCAACAAATTTCTGGGCAACCAACGACAAATCGGACAACCAATACCGATCGCGAGGCGTTCAATTCCAAATCGAACAGTCTATTTCTCGTTAGTCATCCGAGTATTCGCAACTTTAATGACGTTCCGAAAAATATTCGGTCCGAAACATACATACCCCAGCGAACTCCGCTCAGAAACGTTTGTCCGTTAGAAATCGTTAATCGTTAAATTAAATTACATATAACAGCGGATGCGCACCGGTATTCTCGTTATGCTAGGACAATTTTTTTTTTCTCTTGGTCACTTGGTTGCACGGGGTGGGTTTCGTAAAATATGTTTTTCGTGTTTTCGCGATTTGGAATGAATCCAAAAGGACTAACAACGCCTAACGAGCTTTTGCCGTTATGGAATTGTCGGACAATCCGAAATTAGTCCGACGCGACGTAATTTAATTATTTTGTACGAATAGATTTCCATCACCGCGATGAAACAAGTAAAAATAGAGTTTTACTCGTTAATTGACATTTTGTAAACAGACACATTATTAATATCAAACACGCAGCATAAAAATGACGTTCTCGGTCTTTGTCGTGTCTGTACAATATACCAGAATATTCATCATGAGTATCGTGACATTCGATTACGTTTCGCTGCATTTAGCGGAAACGCTTGGAAATTAAACACAAGTTTCATCGTTGTCGTCTTCAGAAAAAAAATAAATCTGCGCCGTAACGCCGTTGCTTTGTGTCAATTGTACAACGATGTTTATTTTTTTTCCGGGTTTTCAAGTTTAGCACTTTTTCTGAAATTGAATTTGACTGGGGCGGTACTTTAAGGTGGTAGTTTTTTGATTTTCCTAGTTGTTTTCATAAAAAAAAAAAAAATTAGAAAAACGTAGGAAAGCCGTGAAAATTTACCAAACGAATTATTTTGAAACCGTGAATATATTACGGCCTTTCAAAACATTGTGCGAACCGCATTACGCCCAGAATCGTTTTTCGTTAGCACCGCGGCGTACAGATGTACGGATTGAATTCCCCTGCATAATAATATACCCAATACCATCCCAACTTCTCACCTACGACACCGGCGGCCCCCGCTTCGGCATCGTGCGAAGTACGTCGGCATGATATTTTTATTTTTTGTTTATGACGAAAACCGTACAAATCACGGCGTTTCGCCGCAGCGTAAATCAGTCGACTTTGCGTTCCCCGACTCCGCGACTTCCCGCCACAGACGGTTTTCTTGTTTTTTTTTTTTTACTCGTTAACACACTTTAATACGTATACATAAATATAGATACGTGTACATAAAGTAGATACCTAGCTAGGAACAAGGCTTCTAAACGGGGGACGAGACTCGGAATTTATTAGCCGAAAACACGTGTGGCACATGTCGCGTGACATCTGTTTTTTTTTTTCTCTCTTCTGTACGTATCTCCGGTCCCGCCGCACGCCGTACAACTGGATAGGGAAATAAAGTTCAAAAGTTCACGCCGTACCGCATTCGGCTACTTTTCGGATACGTTTCATTTTGTGCGCACCCGCACCCCCCCCCCCCACCTTCTCGCTCCTATCCGGCTCCCCTCCCGACATTAACCCCCGTTCCCATTGACGTTTTCGCATACGGTTCGTTCCCGGGCGCGTGTATACCGGGTGTGCGCTACTATTTCCGGGCCCGGTTTCCCCCCATAAACGCGACATGCACGGCGCGCCTACCCGCGGGTCGCGCGGTCGTGTTTTTCGTGCGCGCGAGTCTCGAGCCGCGTAATTATTGCTGTGCAGTCGCGTTTCCCGGTTCTCACCGTCGTCGGAACAGAGGCCCGCGGGTCCCCTGGCGTATCCGGGCCACGGCGGGGTCAGACCGCCGACTCCGACGCCGAAAATACGCGTGCGCGCAATCGACTCCCGCCGTACACGCCGTACCCGCCTATGATGTCTGCGCGGTATTGCGTTCGCGGCTCGGTGACTCTGTATTATCACGACGTTTTTCGTGTCCGGTTAACTTTTCGCGGCGTGCCGCTAGGCGTGAGAGGATGTAGCGAATAAGAATCGTTTTTCCGACTGCGCGATCCGACAATGGAAATCGGTTAGGTTAGATGTCGCGGATTCTAAAAAAAAAAAAGCCGAAAAGCCGATTTCCAATCAATACGTCAAGTAACTCTGCCGAAATATATGTATTTCGATATTAGATCACTCGTGTTTTTTGTATTTTAAATCCGATTTGGGGGGGGGGAGAGAGGATATAATCCGTAACTTTATCTTCCTGCGCACGCCGACAAACAATCGAAAACATATTGAAAATAATCGCGCAGCCCCTATGTATGAGTTTTGTATAAGAAACGACGAAATGTCGATCCGGTTGAACTATTTTGCGAAATATGTTAGACGATTTGATTGATTCTGTAGGGAAACCGACCAGACGAATGCGACGAACGCCGAAATACGACGGAATTATACACTTGTATACACACGATACACTTTTAGTGGCGCAATCGGGGAGAGACAGGGAGTTTTAAACTCCTCGTTCGTCTGCAGCCACCTCACTACAGAGCCCCGTCAATCACACATATTTACTGTGGGGCCCATGCCCTCCCCAACGTTTACTGCGCTAATGTACACTTTATATTTAGGATATTTGTATTGTAGGATAGGATATCGATATCGTAATCGAGTGTGCGTGATAATTACTGAAAACGGGGCGATTTTCGGTAACAGGTCGTACGCGTGTCGCGGTGCGTGGCGAGAAATCGATTGTTTCGTAACCGCGCCCGTTGGATTTATCGCGTTTTACGCGTGCCCGAATTTGTTTTGTAATTTCGTCGTCGTTTTCTTTCTTGTTCTGCACCGCGACGATCGGTTCGGATTACGTATTACTATATAATCCCGTGCCGAGTGTATTATATTGTCGACGCTGTGCGAAAACGCGACGAGAATATATGTTTGGATGACGGGTGTGGGAGGGGGTGAGGAGAGGGGCGGAGAGAGGGTGGAAAACAAAAATAATAAATAAATAAAAAAAAAAAAAAAAAAAAAAAAAAAAAAACGACCAGAAACCGAAAATTATTCGGTTTTCGTATTGCGGTCGCGTACGCGATTGTGGGAGTACTTCCGACCGCGAAGACCCCGCGCGCGCCGTCAATCCACCGTGTCAATATACGCGCGGTGGCGCCGCCGACGAATCGGCCGAGTAGGAAATAAAAAGCGTAGGCACGCACGCACAAAAGTGTAAAACGTATTTTTCAAAATATAGTAATAACAATAATGTGTACGAGACGAAATGCGTAAAAGTCCCGAGGGAACGAACGTTTTTTTTGCGACTGCTCGGTCGCCCTTCGCCGTGACATTTCGCCTTGAATATCGCGCCACTTTCCGATCGGCTCGGGAATATTATTACCCGTTTTATTGACCTTTCATCGAAACCGGAAAAGAGCCCGTTAAAAGGCGACCGAGCGTGTTGACACTGCCGCCGCCGGTGAAGAGGCGAAGGAGAAGAATGGCGAGGCGGGAGCGGAGGATGTAAGAGTATCGTTCGGAATTTTTTTTTTTCACTGTCGAAACGGCCCTGACGAATTCAATCGAGACGATCGCTGGTGAAACCGATAAAATATTATAATAACGGACCGGCTCATAATAACTTGGAGACTCCAGGCTGAAGTTTGCAAAACGTACACGAACCCACATAGTAAACGAAATCAATAGCATAAATATATTCCCATTGGTCAGTCTCAAAAGCGCGCTACCTTCGGTAAATGCAAAAAGTCTACATGCACAAAACATACGTTCACTCGCGGGCATCACGTACGTTTCCCGGCCAGGTTTTCGAATATTTCAAATTGTAGGCGAAATAAGTCTTCCGTGGACCGTAAACAATGTCGCGATCAGAGAAACCTTCGAAATCCCAGACTAAATAAAGACAACGCCGACGAAATATAAATTAGACAAAAAAAAAAAAACCTGCCTTAGGATAACGAGAACGGGTACAACTGTAAGAAGTTAGAAGTTAGGTATTGCTAACGAAAAAAACGATTCTGAGTGGAGTTCGATTGAGATTATTGATTTTTCAAAATCATATATACATCATATTATGGTAAAATGCATAATATATTTTGTTTAATATTGTACCTATTTTCCGTTTTTCCTACGTGTTTCCCGGTTTTTCCCATTTATCGGGATAACTTCTGTGAAAATTAAAAAAACGACCTCCTTAAAGTAAGTACCCCCTCAGTCAGATTTCCTTTTAGAAAAAAGTGCTATTATTGAAAATTGGAGTGAAAATGTTAGTAAAGCCGCCCACAGAAAAAAATAATAAACATCATTATAAAACTTGTGCATAATTCCTCATTCCGCTCAGAATCGAATGTGATCGCATCTCACGACACCCACAACAATAATATTGCCAAACGATCCGCTGCACGTCTTTTGACTGTAGTTATACCTATATCATTATGAACAAAAGACCAATATCGAATTCTAATAAAGACAGTAGATACTTGGAAAAAAAGAGTGCGCAAGAGGGTCTGCACTCGTTTTAATAGCGATTTATGTTTAAAAGCCCACACGAAACGGGATATTATAACCCTTTTTGCGCACAAAGTATCCGTTCATCGTTTATTCATGTACGCACATAATACCACTTAATATCACGCAATGAGCCTTTGCACCAAATTACGGCTTAAAAACCTACACCTACAGCTGCACTTTTACGAGAGCTTTTAGCTATATTAACATTGTTGCATCCTTGATAATGATTAAAAATGTGTTTTATTTGAAATTATAAAACAAAAAAAAAAACAAATTCAAAATATTAGTCAGAATGTTTTGCTGTATAGTGTGGGCATTTTTTAAAAAAAATTTTTGTTCCGTTTGTTAACACGATGTCAATCAAAGCCTGCTAAACTCTTTTTATCGAATGTACTAATGATATTGTTTTATTGTAGCCGCGGTGTAATTTACGAATACGGTTTTTGTGTCTTTTTCTGTGCTAATTTTGGTTCTTTTAGTTTTATTCTATGATGTTTTTTTGTGTTTTTACTCTGTAAAAAAACTTTTCTACCAGAAATCTCGCACCACCCGTCAAAATATATTTTTTTCCAAGTTGAATGTTTTATCTAGTTGGTGACCAAAAAAGTTGATGAACAAAACCGAAAAATACGTAGGAAGAACGAAAAAATGTACAAGTATAAGTCTTTTATTATTTTAAATTTTGTTTTTATTCTTTAATATAATTCTGTTTAAAATATTCAAAGAGATTTAAAATTTTGACAGAAACCTTATATTTACTTTTTCTAGCCGCGGTAAGATCTCAAAAATAGCTTGAGACATTTTTGAGCTATTTGTAGACACTTGAGTTTTGCGAGATTTCGCGTAATTTTTATTTAGTAATTACTCTGTGGATAAATTGTTAAAACAGACAAAAATACTTGAAAATTTGACAGAGAGTTCAATATAAGTCGTACAGTGGTCGAAAAACAAAAATCTAACGTAATGTAAATTTCAAATCGTAAATAATAATATAGCTTTTCAAAACATGTATAACCGAACTTCTCTCAGAATCGTTTTTTATTAACAATGGTATATCGTAGGTACCCATCTACAACAGTGGTCGCACCCGGTTTTTAAATACTTGAAAAATATTCGATAATTCGTTAAAAGGTTCCTCGCGAGTTGGTCAAACTGAATTTATAATATTCTTTCGGACCCAAATTAATGTCTACACAAAACTCGAAAAGATGTTATTAAGTTATTTATGACTTTATTTAATTTTTTTTTTTTTTTTTTTTTTATGATTTATGGACAAAAGCTTTTAAACAAATTATCAGGTTGTAGTATTCAAGTACCGCGTAGTGAAAACTGAAAATAATCGTCATCATCATTATTCACGATAAAAGTATAAAGTTAAGTGCTCCTATAGCTGTTGTAAAACCGACCGCGACGGTTTTACACGTTAACGGGTTTTTTATTTTTTTATACAACGATAATTACTATAAAAATGTTTCGAACCGTAAAATTGTTTTCGTTTTTTTGTTTGTATATTTGATCGGCAGCGCCAAGAGCTTTGGCTCATCGAGACCGAAATCGCGTCTATTCGTCTCCATATATTGTAATAGGATAATAACATACAAAAGTCCCCGCTGTTTCTATTGATTCGTACACATAAAACAGCAACCACGAGTGGTGGATATAGGGGTTTTTTTTTTACTTGCGGGGGCAAAATTTTTCGTATTAATTTTGAACAATGAACACTAAATATAAGACGGGCAATACGCGGTTGTACGAGGATCTGTGGAATGTCAACGATCCGAAAACGAACATGTTCAGCCAACCGTTGGCAACGAGAAATTGCCTACCGTTTTAAATCGTAAATGTTAAAATATTATTGTTTATAAGATAACGACGCGAGCGTTTAAATATTAATATTCCACTTGAGACGACTACACTTCGTTGGCTGTTGAGTGGGAATAAATCACATACAGTGGAGTTCAAAATAGAGGTTTAACAAACGTTAATGTAGACTGAAAAAATTGAATTAATATTTGTTTAAAATTAAGTTTTAAATTTCAACGATAACTTCCAAACTCCCGAGTACAAATCGTTTGTTCAAAATCAAAAATCATTGATCATATCATAATACAAGTATGTGATAATATAATCAAAAAGCATAGATCAGAACAAGACGAACCTGCTACACGCAGATTATAATTAAACCGTGTGTGTACCCAAACATTAATAAAAATCTATTGTCGTACAATGTTGGATAAACTTACGTCACGCAACATGTTTTTGACGCTACTACTCTTCGTGTTCGGTTCTTATCATTTTCCGGACAACTGCCCCGGACCCATATGGAACACAGATAAGATTACAATCAAGTATTAACATTACCCACTATGTCGTAATAATATTGGTGCAACCGCAATTTGAACGACGATTCATAATCATTATTAACTCATATTATTACAACTACAAATATCACTTTCAAGAGGGGTGGGGGCGGCCATCTCGCACCCTCCCCTTGAATCCGCCACTGGCAACCGCATAGCACGAAGAACATGACAAGTATTTTGAAAAAAGTCATTTTAGGGGCATCGATTTTATTGTTTTATATCGTAAATCGTTCAATCGAATACTGATATTTCTTTAATAATTTTTGGACACCGGCCACGACCGCGTAATTCGTACAGATAATTCAAATCATCAAACAAACTAATGTTCCTATTCCGTCGCAAATATCCACCAGAAGTCTAGCGTGTTAAAAAATTATCGAAAGTTATACATTTATAAACTGTCGGTGAACATACCTAACCTCTCTCCGCGTCTCCCGATCCCCTAAAAATTACACTTTTTCGATAAATAACAATTTTATTTGAGTGCATCGAATCCACACTATTGTACGCCCGTATATTGTGCATAAAACTGCATGCACATAGACCGCAAAATACAAATACAAGCATTCCAAATTATTTATTATCGCGTTCGGTTAGGACGGGAAGTTTCCACCGGAAATAACGCCGGACTCGACGACAGCGTCCGGTATTTTTTTCCGGTAAATTTCAATAACAATTTTTTTTTTTATTTATTTATTTATTTTTTTTTTATTTCTCTATTACAATAAAATATAATAAATTGTCGTACATTAATATTATTTTTATTAATTAATTGTAATATTTTTTACATGCAATTTTTTACTATAAAACAATATATGTTCTTATACGATTAGTTAAACGACGGGCGATTATTGTTAATGAAACGTACCTATAGACGACAAAAAAAAAAAAAAATCAATCAATATATAGAATAATAATTTATATTATATTATCGACAACAATTTGCGTAAAAATCATGATTATTATTATTGTTATCGTTGGTATTAATAAAATGAAATCGATACACGCTGACGTTTCAACGTTGTCATCGCGAATTTCCCTATGCGTTATTATCAACACGTAAATTCAGAATAATTATAATATGATCGCCGGGGCTCGGAAGACTTGATGACCCGATAAACAGTTCACAAAAAAAAAAAAAAAAAATATATTAATAAATGCGTAAAAATGTTTATATTCCCGCCGAAATATATTCAGAAAATTAGTATTGACTATAGATATAATATTTACTGTGCATATCTTAAATAGGCAGTAGCGGACTTACGAGGGGGCATCCAGGAGGTCCAGGGGTTTTGGATCCCTCTCCCCACTCCCCAGTCACTGACATGATTTCAATAAAATGTCGCCCGAAAAAGAGGTGTCTTAAGATAACTTTTAAATACACATGATTTTTCAGGATCCCTATCGGAAAAATATTGAAAATCCGCTACTGTAAACAGGTACCCTACAGTGGCGGGGATTTAGGAGATTAAAGACAGGATAAATAACGAACAAGACAAATATTCGATGCGGAAGGCATTCAATTTGAACACGCGTGTTTCGAGTACCGGATTGTCAAGAATGTAATTCAACGGAAATGTCAATAAATTCCCAAGTATAAAAATCGTATACCGAATAATATTAGAAGAATTACCGTATGGCACATTATTCCCTGAAAAAATACGAAATTGAAAATTATTGTGTACCGTTAAAGATTCAATGAAACAAATGTATACAGAGAAAAAAAATTGCAAACGCATCAAGTTCCGGGCCCTGAATTATAATTACTGTTTGATTAAACGGCGTTGGGAAATATTTTACACGTACAATTGGCACTTATATAAACGAAGAAAGAAAATAATAATAAAAAAACGGACGCAGATTCAGTTTCCGAACACGATCAATTTGACGTGCAAAATCGGAAGGTTACGACGTTCGGTCAGGTTTTGATTTTCGTCGGCGGTGCGCTGTCCGTCGATGGCCAAATGATATTTGCCCGGTTTTTTGGGATTGTGTCGGAAGTGCAAGCCCCAAATACCTTTCGAGTTCCGTTTTATCTTGAACTTGTTGATCGCGTCGGCGGACGGCACCACGAAATACGTGTAATTGTCCTGAAAACGAAAAAAAAAAAAACAAAAATGAAATGAAATCCAACGATTTTAAGTGCCAATGGAATGTTATAAAAACAAAACGCGTCCGGTAGGAAAAAATAATTTCGCCGTGACTTTACAATAGTCGGTTTTGCACAATGCGTTCGGTACAGCGAAAATCGCGGTAAACCGGTAAAATTGCTGAATAACAACAATACGATACCGTGCGCAAACGTTTAAACGGTAGCGATACGTATGCGGAAAAACCTTTTCGGACGGACGACACCGAGCGTACGTTTCTCACCTTGACGGCCGGCAACAATTTCAAAATTCGAGTGTTCCGTCGGACGTCGGACATTTTCATTCTGATGGTCTTGTGTACTCCGTCGTCCCGGTGATGTCTGCGCTTGTGTTTCGCCTGCTCACGCGGGGAAAAAAAAAAAAAAAATCACAAACGATCAGTGAAATACGAGCGGGCAAATTAGGTAGAGGTGTTAATGGGCCAGGCGCCGGATCGGCGGCGTGAAAACTCTCATGTCTCGCGAAACGGTCCGATTTCAATGATTTATTTTTATTGAACGCTGAAAGGAAACCGATGCGCCGCGATAAATATTGAAAATCTAAGTGAATTTCAACGGTTTTGTCTCAAAATAATAGTAAAGTAAATAATACTTCATACCTATTGCCGCAAAAAAATTTTCGTAGGATATCGTGTAGCAGGTTAGCGGAAAAATTTGATCTACAAGGTTGTCGTAACATTTATGAAAACAATTATTACATTTTACGAAAATCTGAAAACCCGTTACAAGGCTATTTACACGAAGGGGTGTAAGACCACCCGGAATTCGGCTGTAAGAACTGTTTTTCCGAAAAATCGAATAGTTTTGAGTTTTTGACTTTTTCCGCTTGAGTTACATTTTCCGTTATAGGGATATCGAAAAAATAAAAACCCCGCGACGCATGGCCTTGTTTGTTTTATGTCGAAAATTCGGTTTCTGAACTGAATCCGCAAACAGTACTAAAAACGTTACGTTAATTTCACTAATAATACACAATGATAACATTCACTCGGGGGATAATGGCACGGGGCTACTCGTAAAATGCATTTTAAAGTGAATTTGAATATTTTTGAGAAAAACGCCGTGAACCCTCGGACACGTCATACTCGAGCTCGTATTTTCAATGTTATTAATCGGCTGAACGGCGATCAACATTTTCACCGTGTAACGCAGTGCGTATTATTTTACTACGACAGCTATTAAAAGGACTACTGGCTTTCGACGGTCGGACATTCCGCCGCCATCCGTTAGCGTCGAGAGCTACGCACGAACTCGGGCGCTTACCGTTTGGCGGCCTTTCGGATCGTCTTGCCGACCGTCGCGGGCCGTGGCACCGTCGTTCGTCGGTTCCGCGATTTCCGAGGTCACGTTCGTGGTACGCCTGTGCCGCAGTCTTCCGTCGCCGTTGATCTGCAACGCGATGGTATTATCAATAAAAATTAAAAAAAAACCGTTACAATCCTCGAAGCGAACGGGGGAGTCGTATGATGAACACGCACCTTGCACGAGAAACAACCTTCGGTCGATATGATTTTGCCGCCCGAGCTCTTTGGGTACAGTTCCGGTTCGATGGGAAACGTCGGAATGCCGCCCAGGTCCGGCAGACCCATGTTCGATCCGCTGGTCAGCGGACTTATGGTTGACAAACAATGGCCCTGATAATAATAACGCGAAAATGTATTTGTTATCAAAACCACGGACGGGGACGTCCGGTATATACGGGGAAACCGTCGGAGTGTGCGACTCGAGTGAAATTGACTAGGGATGATGAAAAAAGTGAAATCTGTTTTGCATTCATATACCAGCGACGAGTTCTGAAAGAAACAGTGGGGGCGCGCTGTGTCTGCTGTCCGGCCGGTTGTAGAGCGAACGCTACTCACCAGCTACCGCGGATGGTGACCGCGGACGATGGATCTTAAGAGAAATTTTCGGCGTGCAAGTTTCGTGAAAAATATCAAAACCCAATACGGACTGTGTGTGCGCAGCAGCGCGGGTTACTCGTAAAAAAAAAAAAAAAATGTCATTCTCCTTCGGAGTCATACGCGAAAACACGCCGAAATGTCGCGGTCGACGCGGAATCCACTATGCGGACGAGGAAATCGGTTAAAAATCGATTTCCGTAGCATTGACTGTCGTCACGGAACGCGTGGAAAGTGTACGAAATCGAGAGTACCGGAATTTCCGAACCGTTCAATAGGTACCTATACTTTTTTTAACGGAAGTTCCCCGGCCGAGTTGGCATTTTCGTCCGGTCGTAAAAGCCGGTCCGGCTCTCTCTCCGTCAGTCCCGGGACGGGTGTTTTATGTTATTATTTTCAATACCTGTCCGATTCGCTGGTAGCCCATTGGACACTCGCAGGAGAATCCGCTCTGTCCGATCGAAGTGCAACCGAAAGCGCACGGGCTCGCGTAACAACCTCCGCCGCTCTGGTGTAAAAAAAAAAAAAAAAAAATCGATGAAACAATATTCAATTATGAATTATGGTCAAGTCGGGTGAAAATGTACACGGTCGACCGTGTTTTCGGGTGATAGTGGACGGAAAAGTATTCTGCGCAGAGCATCGTTTTTCAATGCATAGATACATTGATTTGTGTTTTTTTTTTTTTTTGTTTCCGCTGTCACACCTACAACCTGCACTTGATTGTTCTTTTCTTCAACAAATTCCAAATAATTGATCGAGATAAATGGCCCCGAATCGTTATCAGTACCCGTACCGGATAAAAAATGTTACGATTCGGAATTCTCGAGAGATTTTGGTTTCAATACGATTTATAAGAATCGGTGAGTGACGGTCAGATGATTTTTGTTATGGTGGTGGGGGGGGGGGGTTAGGGAGACGAGGTTAATTTTTTTTAACAAATTATTATTTGTGTAAACAAAACATATTATTGTACACGTTTGAGAAGAGATATTTTTCCCTTCGACCCCCGTGTTTGACAGCCTTTTGGTAACGAGGAATGTATTGGTTTTATACAGTTATGTGCGGTGTTATTTTTTTGTCCGCCTATCAATCACTTTTCTACCGGAAATCTTGCTTCGGTCATCAATTTCAGGGATAGTTTCTGGTAACGGATTTCGCCTAGTCGGTGCATTGAAATAGTAAATTTTTAATTTTTCCTCGTAGTTTTCTTAACAATTAGCGAAATGGGGAAATGGCATCTACGGTTTCGGTTATTTCGGATTTTGTATTGTAATTCCGTTGGAAATACCCGTAGTAAATAGTTTTGGAGTTGTTTAAGTTTTTTTTTATTAGATTGCTCGAAAATGCGCGAAAATTTCGAGGTGCACACCAGGTATTCATAGAGTTGATCTTGCGTAGGCTGCCGCAGAGAGATCGAAAAATCGTTGGGTTTTTTTTTTTCTTTCTTTCGTTAAACGTCGTTAACGCGGTTCCGTATTTCCGCGGAAATCGTATTTCCGACAGGTTTTTGTTTGGCCCGGCGATAACGTTCGGAAATTCTACACGAGTCCTATGCAAGTCGTAAATCTAATAGCCGGGGGTGGGGGGGGGGGAAACACGCACCAACTGTTTGCCGCCGCAATTCTGGGTGCCGGTGTCGTAGATCTGTCCGTTGGAACACACGCACTGATAACCGCCGGGCATGTTGATGCAGTTCATGTTCGGTTGGCACGGCGAGTCCAAACATTCGTTGACGTCCACGCACTCGCGTCCGAACTTCCGGTAACCCTTGGGACACCCGCAACCGTTGCCGCCGGCACCGGAGTTTGTACCGTTGTGTGAATTCTAATAATACATTTTCAAAAAAAAAAAAAAAAACCCGTTAAAAAACCATCGGAATAACTATAAAAAAAAATATATATACTCCGACCGCGGACTTTAGGATCCCCCCCCCTCCCTACGCAGCTTATTCGCGCGACACGGCGCGTATATCCGGTTCCGAAAGACACAAAACACAATACGGTTACAATCCGCGCGATCCGCATTTCGTCAACGAATTAGCTACGGGGTCGAAAACAACAAATTCGATTTAGAAATAAATTTGGAAATTGCGATTTTGTTATTGCTGCTGTTATTTCCCCCCCCCCCCCCCGCGTCAATAACCGAAATTGTTCTTTTCCGTTCGCGAAAATAACACGGCCGAAATTGGATTTCACGCGTCGACAACGCCGCGATCGCCTCTTGCTCTTGGGCACCGGTATTTCGCGGAACGCCCGTTAATAACCACACTCGTCCGGTGAACAGGTGTAACGGCGAAATCGCCAATATTGCCGCTGTCGCGACAACAGTGACAACACGATAGTGGTCCCGCGCAGAGATTACCCGTTGCAACGTCTACCGGTGATCGTGAAGACAATCGGATTGTGATTTTTGTTGGTTTTTTTTTTTTTTTTTGTACATTACTCGCAGGGATAAGAATTACAAGCGAATAAATACTTACGTTAGAATTGAACTGTTATGTTTTGGCGCGAAACAACTAAAAAGTGCACTTTTCAAGATAAGAAAAATTCGAAAATTTCAAGCATTGGCTGTTTTTCATTAAATTCGTGATTATAAAGTTCAAAGTAAAAAATAGCGCGCAGTCAATTATTAGTCGTTATAATAATAACAATGATAACAATCAATCAGCGAATATGATTACAGTCCACCGCATAGCATACTGGTATTTTTCCTTTTTTAACTGTAAAAAAATGTTTTATTAAAAATCACGAACTTAATTGAAATAAATAATCAATACTTCAAACTGTTCGGATAACGTCTTTTGATGTGCGGTTTGGTCGAAACGTAAAAAAAAAAAAACCCATAAAAATGCACTCTTTCGTTATTATGTTCGGAACTTACCCGACGATCATGACATCCGATGTTGTTGTTATTGTTGTTGTTGTGGTGGTTGTTGTTGTTGTTGTTGCTGTTGTTGTTGTTGTTGTTTTTATTATAGTTATCGCAGTCCGGTCCGAAGCAATCGTTCGGCTGGTGTTTTGCTTTGAGATCCACGCAACGTGTGCCGGTGTCGTCGAGTTTGTAATGTTTCGGGCATAAACACCGATAACTTCCCAACGTGTTGACGCAATTGCCCGGAGCGGGGCACAATTTCGGTTCTTGACGGCATTCGTCGATATCTACGAACATGCATACAAACAGTTGGGTTATTTCGGCGGAGCGATGTAATTATTTTGTAGTAGGCGTATTTGGACGAACGGTAAAGAAGAGAGAAGAAAACTAGACGTTTTTGAAATGCGGTTCGCAAATGCTTAAGATTATACGGACAGAAAGAATAACAAACGGGGAATCAATAAACAGAACAAAGGCAATTGGATACATTTCGTGAGCCAGGAGGGGTAAAATGATGGGGCATCTACCGCGTCACAATAGCTTAACGAAATCACAGAAGGCGACGTAGCAAGACGTATCCGAAGAGAAAGACTACAGATAGAGTACACGATAAAAATCGTGATAGACGTAATTAATGATTGTTACAATTATTACTTTAAAATCATATAAATGAGTTACAACAGGGAAGCATTAAAAACGGCAATAAACCAATGGTTATTAGTTATTTTTCTTTTCGACAAATTTCAATACCATTTTTCAATTGAACTCCTAATTTATAACACTAACGTTTCCCGATTGACTTATAATATTTAATGTTATTCACATAGTAAACTCGAGTAGATAACAAATAATTATGTTCAAAACGTATTAAAATTCATTCGTTTACGTTCCGCGAGCGCTATCTATCGGACGGTTATAACAACTGCTATACGCTTTCCTCGACGAATAAAATACCGTTAGACTACAGCACGTTATGCAATATTAAAATATTATTTCGTGTTGTAAATGAAATTATACCCCCGAAGGTTAAGTCTTGCTCGGGTGCAGTTTTACGAGCTAGTCGAAAACACACGCTAATTTATTGACTTCTATTGAAAAATTACCCAATATTTACGTATAAATTGTATTAAAAATAAAATAGTAAATACCTAACCTATAGATCAATTGGATATTCTGGGGTGGGGTGGTGGGGGGTGGGGGTTAAGGATATTATGTTCCTCCCAAAATGTTAGAAAACTTTTAACCATCAAATAATTATGTAATATATTACAATGTGCTATAATAAACCACAATATGTAATGTGTAAATAATCCGCTAAAAAAATAAAATAAAAAAGGAATTCCTGAATGCGATATTGCGATAGACAGTAAGAGAGAACAACTTTATTAGAATTACCGAGAGTTAAATTGTAATTTATAACTAATGAAATAATACAAATAAACTCAATAAACTTACGGTAAATATTAGGTGAAATATCTTCTTCGGCGGAAATTAAAATCAAACTATACAATTTGCTATAAGAGCACCGTGATACGAATATTTATTTACAGCCAGACATAAAAAAATAGTAAAAATAGCAAAAAAAAAAAAAAAAACGAAAAGACCTTCTTCTTTCTGTTTCAATGACGCGGATACCATATTATAATAAAAAGCCAACCGACAACGATGTCATCACCGTAGAGACGAATTATCTGAACGTTGGCGACGGGTACACAATGTGACGCGTTTGAATCGTTCTCTACTACTCCCCTACCACTAACAAAACGTTAATGGGTTAGCGACGGGAATTAAACGCATTGAAACCCAAAATGTATCTAATCTAAAACTTCATACATCCGTGTAATTTTCAATAACATCAGCGTAACATTTTATAGAGCTGTTCGCCCATTGAATTGTTCGAAAACGGTGAAAACAAATTACGAAAAAATTCAATAATTTCCGAATTGTGTTCTGCTGATCTCCGCGTGCGTATCGGAAACCAAATGTTATCTAATATATACTCGTATTGTCAATACTCTAACTCCCACCTCCCGAAAAAAAAAAAAAAATACGTGTATATGTAATAAATAGGCGAAAATTTCCGCCTATATTATCAAAATAGTACGAGACTAAACGTTTTCCGGGTAATTTAACAGTTTTAACATTGAAACAATTGTCCAGAATTCTGTCGTGCGGACCTCCTTCTCGTCGACTTTTTGACAGGGATGTGAATACCGATTACGCCGTGAAATCGATAGGGCGGGGTGGAATACGATTCGCGATTGTCGACTACATCAATCCTTCTGTATACATAGTATTTAAACGTTTAACGATTTTGTTTGTTTGTTTTTTTTTTTTTTTTTATTTTACTCCATCTTAATATTACCGTTGTCAACGAGACGTTTAAACCTTACACGCGCGCGGGTTTCGGTGCGAACAGGAAAATGCATAATATCGCTGTTGCCGGTACAATTATGATTCGTATTATTGTAGGTACCTAAACAGTGGTCGCCGACCTGTCGGTAACCCGATTGACATCCGCACTTGTACGACCCTAGAGTGTTGATGCACAGCTGCTGGCAGACGTGCTGGCCGGTAGAACATTCGTCCAGGTCTCGGCAAGTGGCGTTGTCGGGATTCAACAGGTATCCGGCGGAACAGCCGCACGCGTAACCACCTTCCAGATTCTGACACGACATCTCGCAAGGCGGCGGCACGGCCAGGCACTCGTTAATGTCTGTAAGAAGATTTGCGGTCGGGTGAGTACAAAAATCATGAATTAAAATTTGACCAAAATCCACTGCCGCCAATTTTATATTCCATTGTAGATATTCTTTGTAGGACCTACTGTTCCCGAAAAATCGTGCAATTTCAGCATTAAAATGCTTGAGGTTGAGAGTTTAAATCCCCCCCGAAAGTCATCTTGCTGTTACTAATGCCCCGCACACGCGAAATTACGAACCCCTGGCTTCATTTTAGGAGTATTTAGGAGTTTATAAAACTAAAAAAAAAAAAAAAAAAAACATATTTCCAATTCCCGTCTATGAGCTCATATGATCCAGCTTTTCGAGGACAATTTTGCGATGATTCGTAGTAATATCACTAAGTACACTCAGAGTACAAAGCCTTCGAGGGACCGCGGTTTTCTGAATATGATAAGAACCGTGTAAAACACAATTATCGGAAATATATATATTCACGCCGGTGCAATTTTTTTTTTTTGGCGAATATCCACTGCGTGTCCACTCTTTCCTCCCTTAAAAACGCTCCACGGGCAGATAGACCACACCTTCCCTGGACTCCTTCCGGTTACCACTCCCCCCTCCAATAAGAGTACAACAGACTTAGCTGCATAAACAGCCCGTTCGGACCCAGAGAACTTACTTAAAAAACACTCCAACTCTGCACTCACCGTTACAATGGGTTCCAGTGTGATCCACTCGGTACGCTTTGTTGCAACTGCACCTGTATGATCCCAACGTGTTTATGCACCGCCCGTTGGCGCACAAGTCCGGCAACGTTTCGCATTCGTTTATGTCTGTAAAATTTAGAACAATCGATATTATCGACGATGTTTTTAGTCCTGGGCCGACAGAGGTTATGCAAAAACGCAGTGTATCGCACTCGCCTTGGCCGTCGATCGTGTAACCGGATTCCAGACAGAGCTGTCTGAACGAATCCGAAGACGGAGACGGACACGGTTGACAGTAAGGTCCCCAGGCCGCGGCCATTGAACAACAACAGTCGGCTTTCGTCACGGACTTGTAAGCCACGACGCTCGTGACGTCACCGCCTCCGCTGCTACCGTGATTGATGCACCGGCCGTTCAGCAAATGTCTGTAGCAATATCCGACTCGGGAATCTTGCGGAAAAACAATGAAGAATATTTTTTTTTTTTTTCGTTATCATCGTCGCACAAAACTTCTTGTCATACCGATATCGTAATAAAATTATTAGCAGTGGTTGGAACTAGCGCGCTATTCGTTTATTTTGGTAAGTAGCGTGCAATTATAAAGCTACTAAAACACCATATTTTTCACGGGAAAACGCCGAAAAAAACGCTACTTCATATCAACATAAAATCACGAATTTATATTGTTTTAAATTTCGTTCTACAGTAAAAACAAAACATAGTTTCCGTTTTTCTCGTCGGAAACCGTAAAATCTAAATATTAACTGTTGTCGTGAGCGAAGTTTGCTAGCGCTCTAAACTTTTAACGAGGAGAAGCAACGACTGTAGGAGACAAGTTTTTTGTTTGTTTTTAGAAACGTAGCGGTTGTGATAGCGCACTACACCGAAAGTGGTGATTTCCAACCGCCGTATTTGTTCGATATTAACACGTACCTATGCACTGTTTTCCGTCGTTACTCGGTTTGAAGCCGTCATAGCAGTCGCATTTGTACGAGCCCTGCAGGTTGACGCAAAATCCGTCCTGACACAGATCCGGATTGTCTGCACACTCGTTGATGTCCCGGCACTCATCCGTGCCCGTTTGAACGTACCCTTCGGGACATATGCACGCGAACGAACCGATCAGGTTTTTGCACGCGAATTTACAATTGTTGGCCGGCGTCTGGCACTCGTCGACGTCTGTGTTGGACAAACAAAAATCACTAAACCGTGTCAACAACAACCGATGGTTTACATTGATTGATAATTTTCGTTTCGTCGTTCTCGACCGCGCGACAGAGCATATTTAGGTAGATCAATGTAAAGCGATTTTGCGCAATAACCAGAGAGCTCCGGTTTTCAAGACTTTTCAGGGAGCGCGAAAAAAGGTCCGTTTTAAAAACATCGAGTTCATAATGAAACTGATTTTACAACGTTGATCGAGCGACAAATTACACCGTGAAAAAATAAAAAAAAAAAAACCCGCGCAGTTTTCGAGATGCGAGCCGTTTATAACGGCCAAAACGTTCGGATTCGTATTGTTTTTCGCCCGTACGATTAAACGGATTTATCTCGTTATTTCCGGACGTAAAACACGGGAATATACGTGAATTCCGCCATTAAATAGTACCGTCTGGTAAAGAACTGTCTGGCAACTGCACAGAATCCTAACGATATTGTTGTTGTCACATACCTTGACAGTGTCTACCGTCCGGCGCCAAAGCGTATCCGTACGGACATATACACCTGTACGATCCGGGCACGTTGTGACAACGGAACGCACACTGATTGGACATTTCGAGACATTCGTTGATGTCTTCGCATACCTGGTTGAAATCGAAATCGCGTTAGTCAAACTACACAGATATCATTGGGCATTGGGTTTTCGGTTTGAAATATTATCTCATACTTGGGTCGGCCCCGGAGCGAATCCGTCCGCGCAGATGCATTCGAATCCGCCTTGTAAATTCGTGCAAGTACCGTTTCCGCATATGTTTACGTTGATTTTGCATTCGTTCTCGTCCACGCATTTCTTTCCGGTCGAATCCAGTGTGTATCCTACCGGGCATTCGCATCGGTAAGACCCGTCCGTGTTTATACATTCACCGCCGTCGCACGGGTTCGTCATGAAATCGCATTCGTTCAGGTCTTCGCCTTTGTCCCCGCGGCCGACGCCTTCGGGACACAATTTCATAAACGCGGCTGAAATCGACGAGGGGTTTGAATAATATCATTACGTAAACGCGCGTAGAAATTAAAAAAAAAAAAAAAAACTATAATCGTTACCACTGCCGGGCTTCGGACAAGCGGTACAGAGTTTTCCCCATCCGTCTCCCGACGAACAACAGCATTCTTTTTCTGTGATTCTCTGTTTTCTCGGGTCTAGACAATTGCCTGATGCGCGTGAACGACGTGATAACATTGATATTAATAACAACGATTTTATTGCTGATTAAACGAACGCAATATACTAACCGAACATGAATGTGTCGTAACAATAGTCTTGCCTCATGTCTACACATTTCATTCCGCTGGAGCTGAGAACGAAACCCTCGGGACAGTCGCATATTACACCGCCGTCCGTGTTCATACAAGTTCCCCCGTCGCATATGCCGGGCATTTCTTGACATTCGTTAATGTCTGCAGGAAAAAAAAAAATAAAAATAAAAAATATCCGAGTAAACCGCGAAATTAAAATATAATTTTTTTTTATTTTTAACTCGCCTAGACACGAATTTTTAGCAGCCGATAGTCGATAGCCGGGCGGACACGTACACAAAAACGAACCCATCAAATTTTGACATTTTCCCGGTTGAGGACATGTGTCTGGTAACTGAAATATTAATTGAAATGGACATAATGTTAGTCGATACTCCCAGTAGTACGATTCGGAATACACATTACATAGTGTATACGAATTCTGAATCGCGTGTAGTACACATAATAAAAATATCGTCACGACACGCGAACGATATTACGCAGTTACCTCGATACATTCGTCGACATCTCTACAATGTTGACCATCCGTGGACAGTACATAACCGGACGTACATTCGCAGCTGTACGCTCCCATAGTATTTTTACAACGACCGTTTCTACAAAGGAACGGCATCATTCTACACTCGTCCACATCTGTGAACGAAATGAATCCAAGTCGTTACGAGATTACGCTACGTCTAACAATTTAATATAGCGTGTTCACATACCTATGCAATCGTTATTGTGGCTCAATTTGAATCCGTCAAAGCAATTGCACTTGAACGAGCCTACGGAGTTCAGGCAAGTACCGTTGTTGCACACATTCGTGTGTCGACTGCACTCGTCGACGTCCACACAAGTATCGCGAGAAGCTGTCAACGCATATCCGTTATGGCAAACGCATTGAAAACTTCCGTCCAGATTGGTGCATTCGCCATCCCGGCAGATTCCTTCGCGTTCGTAGCACTCGTCGATGTCTTCGAACATTCATTGAAGTCAAAAACCCGTATAGATAACATTATTTAGCTAAATGACGACTCACCCACACACTCTCTTGCGGTCGGTCCGAGCTTGTATCCTTCGGGACACTGGCATTCAAAAGAACCGGGAGTGTTCACACACTGCGCGATTCCTCGACACGGAGTCGGTATGCGTAAACATTCGTTATCGTCTACGACAAATTTCGTTAACAATAATCGTCCGTAGAATTCGTATTCAGCCACTCGCATTAACGAAACAAGTACAGTGTTTTTCCTTCTCCCTCGTCAGACTCATTTATTTCGAGGAGAACCCTTGACCCTGATATTCCGCATAACTCGGTCTCCCACATCGTTAATACACACGTCAATAGTCTTTTTAACACTCTCAATCGTGTCCAACCGTCTCTTCCGTTTTGTCCCCGACATTCAATCTCTGATTCGTCCAAACCACCTAGATCGATTCTATCTTATCTCATCAACTGTTAAACTACATACATGTATTACGCACATTCTACTGTTTTTGTCCTATCTCCTTGAGTGACTTCACTTACCCTTCTATATATTATCATATTTGCTACACTATTGTTCAATGTACCGTAAACAAAATATTAAAAAAAAAATAATAACAACTCATACCGATACACTGGTGAGAGTTAGCGTCGTACACGTAACCGCTGTCACACGAACAATGAAAGCTTCCGGGCGTGTTGACGCACGTGCCGTGATTGCACATGTTCGGCATTAGCACGCACTCGTCAATTTCTTCGGTCTGGTTGGTCATCGGATTCATAATCAAACCGGGTCTTGATCCGCACAGCAACAGGTATTCCTCTTGGGTACACAAAAAACAACAATAATAGTAGCGCTCGCCTTATATTATTTATAAAACGATAATCCGAAACGTACTGGTACTCAACGCCGGGCAAGGTTGACACGGTGAACCCCAAGCTTGGCCCATCGAACAACAGCATATCATCCTGGTTTGACTGTTGGACATGGGCACTGAACACTGGCCGTCTGTGTAGTTCAAAAAACAGTTTTCCTTTCGCATGTCCACGCATTCCTCTATGAAAACATTACGATTATTATCAATTTAACAGGCCTGTGCGTATGGGTTTTTTAACGACGCAAATATTATCGACGTACTCCCGTTGGGCAGTAACATGTATCCGTCGGGGCAATCGCAATGATAGGTGCCCACGTCGTTCAAACAGTAACCTACGCCGCATATCTCCGGGGTTTCAAGACATTCGTTGATATCTAAAAAACGTTTATAAAACACGAGTAACTACGAGTGTACACAACGTCCGATCAGTTTGTGCTTCTTACATTACCATAACAGAATGTACTGGTGTTGTCTAGTCGGTAGCCTTCGTTGCACGAACACATGTAACTCCCGAACGTGTTGGTACAGTGGCCGTTTTTACACAGATTGTCGTGTTCTTCGCATTCGTTCACGTCTTCGAGTATTACCTTATTTATATATAAAAAAAAAAAAAAAAAATGTATAATCAAATTGTGTGTGATACAAATGGCCAATGAATATTTGAATTAGTATTCCGATATAATAATATTACGGTAGTCGGATTGGGTCTGTAACCCGTCCCTCCGGGACAAAGGGCCTTGTATTGTTCCGTGTCTACTGCGGGGCACGATTCGCATTTAGTACCCCAAGCTTTGCCCACGGAACAGCAACACGTGGCTTTCGACACCGGCGATCCCATTTCGTGATGGCAGAGTTTTCTGCCGCCTCGTTCTTCCGCTTCCATATAGCAACGTCCTTCTCTCTTGTCTAATTTCCGATGAAAAAAAAAAATTTAAACGATAACAAACGTGTTGTGTACGATCTCGAAACGTTTTCCGAAAATCAGGACTGTTCTTATAGAAAACATCTAGTATCGTATCTAATATCTAATCAGTATTCATCCGAACGTGTTTGTTTGTTTAAATATATTTCAAAATTATTCGCCGCGAATCGTTTTTCAGTCGGTATTTAATAATATTTAAATGCTGAACGAAAATTCCCGTGTACACTGTCATAAAAAAAAATAAACCGCTTACCGACACATGCGTTTCCGGCCGAAACCAATTGATAATTCGGCGGACATTTGCACGTGTAATTGCCTTCGTTGTTAATACATTCGCCGTACAGACACGCCTGGGGGCTTTCGCATTCGTTTATGTCGGTGCAATTCCCTATAGATAATAATGACGGTTATTTTATTTGTTTTGTGAAATTCACACGAAACGATTTTTAACTAAGATTTATACGATTTATCTGATCGTTTACCTCCGGTGTTGTCCAATTGGTATCCTTCGTTACACTCGCATCTAAACGTTCCGAATATGTTTTCGCAATTTCCAAACACACACAAATTGTTGAACATGTGGCATTCGTTTATATCTATTAAATGTATTGTTCGGTTACAGTAAGTTATCGTATTGTAATATAGAAAACATACAAGTATAGACGATATTGAAATACGATATTACAGTATTAGCATAACGATTTTTAAAAACTAATGCGAACAAATCGAATTCTCACCGTTGCAAGATCTTTCGTTCTTGTCGTCCGGATTGATGAAACCCATTTCGCATTCGCATCTGAACGATCCCGGATAGTTCAAACAGTGGCCGTTCTCGCATAGCGTCGAGTCTTCCGAACATTCGTCTATGTCCGTACAAATGTAACCGTCCCCGCGAAAACCGTCGTCGCACACACACTAAACACATAGGACAACAATAGAAAAAAAGCTGGTATTGCCGATGAAACTGTTTTAGGAAAACAGTCAGGGGGGGAGGAGACACATAAAGTAATTTGATTTGTATCTTCACGCAACCGTTGCTAACGGAAAAAGATTTTGAGCGGAATATAATAATAAGTAGTGTTTTTTCCTTGTCGCCAAAGTCGCCCGAAAATCAACAACGACTATACGAAAAATTGCTAGATTTTCCTATTCGTCGGGAACACTATGAGGAAAATTAAAAAAAACGACTTTTTTAATGTACCGACAAGATCAAAAATGCTACGCGAAATTCCTATAAGGTTAGAAAAACCACAGTAAAACAAAACCATTTCCCGTTTCGCTTAGAATCTAATATTATTATTTATACATTTTCCAAACAAAAATTTGTAATCTTATGAATGACTTTTTTTAAACCTGTTCTCCCCCCCCCCTCCCGATATAGAACACCGATATCGTTTCGTTAGATACATAGGTATATATACAAATGGACGGTCGGACGGACACATAATTTTTTTCGTATTCGAATAATTGAAATGTTTTTTTTTTTTTTTAATTAAACGTGTTTTTATTATAGTTGTGTGTCATATCGTTCACCTTGAACGAGCCTTCTTCGTTTATGCACTGTGCGTTTTGATCGCACCCTCCGTTGTTGGTTAAACACTCGTTGATATCCATACAGTTGTATCCGTTACCGGTAAATCCGTCTTGGCACCGGCATCCGTACGACCCCTGAAAATACCAAAAGATGATAATTTTTTTATTGCAATTCACTTGAGACAGAATATTATATTTTTGAATCGGCTGGGACGCGTATTCGATTTTCCGTATTTTTACGTATACGATATTTTGTAATTTTACCGGATTATTAATACACGCCGCGTTCACGTCACATCTGTGAGTGCCCATTTCGCATTCGTCTTCGTCGGTACACCCGGGGCCGGAATCCAGTTTGGCCGAATATCCTTCTTCGCACCGACAAGTGTACGACCCGATCGTATTGCTGCAAATGCCGTTGCCACACCGGTCCTTCTCGTCGCATTCGTTTATATCTGTTCGAGCAAATTATCGTACATTTCGATTTTATTCTCGGCAACAATAATATTATGATGATTGAAATAATCCGATAACCGTGTCGATTGTACTTGCCTAAACACGACGAACCGTCGGCGCCTTGGAGTAAACCTCCCGAACAAGAGCACAGATAACTGCCGATCGTGTTGTTACACTGGCCTCCGTTACAAATTCTAGGGTTTTGTTCGCATTCGTCTACGTCCACGCAGGTTCGTTTGTCGGCTAACAAATTAAATCCGTCTCTATACATAAACCAAAAAAATCCGAGTAAATGAATAATATTACTAAATAAAAAATAAAAAAAAAAAACACTGTTCTTATAATACTACACACTTGCACGAGCACATGTAACTACCCGGCATGTTGACACATAGAGACGTGCATCCGCCGTTGTTCGTCTCACACTCGTTAATGTCTATAAAAAAAACAAAAAAAGTCGCTAAACATTTTTAGATTCTAAACGTACGAGGAACTTATGTTTTTGTCTGTTAACAATTTTTATAATAGAAATATTACTCCGATCGTTAACATTAAGGGTGGATTTTGGTGGCGAATTTAGTCTAGTTAGTGCATTGGGAAGTCTCTGTTTTTTTTTTTTAAATTTTCCTTATAGTTTTCTTAACAATTGAGAAAAAAAAACCATCGGAAATGGGAAAAAAATCTATGCGATGACGATTTCTGCTGTTTACTAGTAGACCTAATATTTCATCGAATACTTATATCAGTACATTCTAGACGCGGTACAATTCTAAAAATAATAGGATGATTTTTGAACTATTTAGAATCATTTAAAATATTTTGGATTCAAAATCGCGGCATTTAAAAACATGTCCAATTAAATTTCGCTCAGAATCGATTTTCAAACGATATTTACACTCTAGTATAATGTTAAAACAAAACTAATTATTAAAACATTGTTATAATATATTCGATGACGTGTATTTCCCCCTATTTGCTCCCGGTATTCATTAAAACAACAAATTATTTACCAACTGTATTATAACATATATTACCTTCGCAATAAAATTTCTGGTCCGTTTGCCTGTAGCCGTCGTCGCACACACATTGATACGTTCCCATCAAATTCTCGCAAACTCCGTTTGAACAGATCCCGCTAGTCCTCGAACATTCGTCGATATCTGTAAACAAAAAAAAAAAACAAATAATATAATTATCGGAAATAATCGCTTAAAAAATAATCTCTTTTTTATACAAACCTTTGCAACTTTGCTTGTCCGCGGACAACTCGTGACCCGGAGGACATTCGCATTTATAACTACCCGGGGTATTTTTACACGTGCCCCCGCGACATAATCCGGGTGTTCTCTCGCATTCGTCGATATCTTTGAATAATTCGGAAAAAATAAAATATTAAATAATATTACGCGCAGTTATTAATACAGTGTTTATAATTCTATGCATTAATTGTTACCCATGCAAACTTGCATCAGCTGCGAAGTTTCGTATCCTTCTTTGCATTTGCACACGAAACTTCCCGGTATATTTTGACACTCCCCGTCTCCACAAACACCGTGCATGATACTGCATTCGTCGATATCTAAAAAAAGAACGATGTACAAATTTTACAACCATACGTAATATTTTCATCGAAACTGCACACGCTTAAAATCTTGAAATCTCACCGACACAGCGAATTCCCGATTCGTCCAGAGCGTACCCTTGACTGCATTTGCACGTGAAACCTCCCATCGTATTTTTGCATCGTCCGTTACTGCATATGCCGGGGAATTCGATACATTCGTTAATATCTTTGCGATCGATAAAACCGGGGCCCTGTTATTGCGATAAAAAATTAAATAGCTGGTTTTTTTTTTTTTTTTATAAGGTTGAGAAAACTTTATACCCGCATGCGCTGTCTCAATCCCATTAACGGTCGATAAAACAGAAGTTAATTACAAAATTAAAAAAGGACATTATTCCGAAGGGCAAGACTGTGCATTTATTTATTTTTTAAATTTGTTTTATTTTCTTCTAAAAAATGTATTCAATGTCACATTCGGAATAATAATATTAAAATAATAAGGGAAAACGCATCATATTTCTCTTCGGAATATTGTCTTGTTTTAATCTTATAAAAAGTGATTTTACTCTAAAACAAAAATCAAACGAGTTCTACGCAATCTGCGTAAGGTCGATTTTGCTATATTGCCCGTACAGTTAGTTGAATTGAGACAGAACGCGCGGGTATGACGTCCCCTTTTAATAACATTTCGTTTACTTTTGGACATAGTTCGGTGAAAGCCGGAGTACCGCGCCGAGGACAAGATTCGCTTCTACCAAGCGACACTTCTGTCCCTCCGCCCCAAGATTTCCCTATGGTGGAACAACAACAAATGCATTTCGGATAAAGTCCGTCCAACGGATTGATACCGGCCCCGTGTTTGAAATCCGTGTAACACTTTTCTTCTCGTATATCCAAACAAACAGTTCCTGCGTGACAAAAAGAAAATCAGGTGTAGGTAATTTAAATACATGTGTCTATAAATATTTATTTAGACTTGTGGGTTCATACCGGTAGTATCCAATGTCAATCCGGGAGGACAAACGCAAGTAAACGATCCTTCCGTATTTACGCAAGTGCCTCCGCCTCTACAAATTCCCGGGCTCAACTCACATTCGTTTATATCGCGACACATTTTACCGACGGCCTAAGTAGAAACAAAAAAAATGAATGTGTACAATCGACGCCGCCGTGCCGAGATCGGAGATCGGTAAAAAAAAAAAAAAACAGTTTACCACGTATCCTTTGTTACAATCACTGCCACAGTCTTCTTGTTTGCACGGCTCGCATGGACTGCCCCAAGCCAGTCCGATTGAACAACAACAATCCGATTTTAACGTGAGCTGCGCGAGGTTGTTTTCACACCTACCCCCGGTCAAACGTGTCCAACACGAACCGCGACGATTGTCTATAAAAAGTACATGAACAATATTTGGAAAAAATATTTATTTTTTTTTAATCGTAAATACATCATAATTGGAGTATAACTATATACGAATATTCAATATGTCTAGGGGTACCCGCAATTAACCGGACTAATGCGATGGGAGAAGCGGAATTTTCGTATTAAATTTCTAATAATTTCTGCCGGTAGTATCGCTTAGAGTTGAATATTGCCGGTTAGTTTACTAACCGATGTCGCTGGAGACGATTTTTTTCGACTGTTTTTAACCTGTTTTATTAGCAGTTTTGTTTACTAATTGTCGTTTTATTTTTATAAGTGATTTTTACAAACAGCGAAATATCGTGAAGTTTTGCTTCCTGTTTGGGAAAAATGATAAGAAAATACTTGAAATATTGAAAACGACTTACACGAATGACTTTACGAGAATCTATTTGGCCATGGGGAAATCAACCATTGAGAAAACGACAAGTACACAAAACAAAGTATACAAAAAGGTTCAAAATTGGTGAATTGAACCGATCCAATGAAATCACTCTGCAAACTAACTGGCAATTGATTACTCTAAATAATACTACGGGTCTAAAACGGTAATAAAAAAACCACGCTCCCCTCACATTAGTCCAGTTACTTGTGGGTGTCCCCTCGTATTTGTGACGTTAGGCGATTTTTGTAACAATAAAAGATTATATTAAAACGTAAATTTTACAAAATCGTGATGAGGCCTGTCATGCTGTACGGTGCAAAATATGGGAGAGCAGACTAAAAGAAAAAGCAACATAATAAATGCAGTAGATATGAGTGTGTTTGGACTGAAAAGCGGAGTCATTAGAATGAGTCATAAAAAATGAGATTGTAACGGCCGTTATATCATATGGGTATAAATTAAATAAATAAATTGATGTTGATTCGATAGTTGATAAAATTAAAGATAATAGACCGAGTTTGACGATGGTGTGGACATCTAACAAAACGCAATGATTCCAGAAGCAGTAAGAATAGTTTTACAAACGGATGTGGATTGAAGTAGGTGAAGAGGAAAATTAAAATGGGAGGTTGGACACGATGTAGAGAGATCGATAATGAGAACTGTTGGGTGCACACCGATGACGCGGGAGTGTCAGGTGGAGATTTAGAACCGGGCTGGTCGGACTCCAAATAAACAATAGGACTGTAAACATTATTCTTCTGTGTTTGCGACCTTACCCAAACAAACTCGCCCGGTACTGTCCAAAACGGTGCCCGGTGGACATTCGCATTCGAAAGACCCCAACGTGTTCACGCATTGACCCGCTACACACGCGTTAAGACCGAGCTCATCGCATTCGTCTACGTCCTCGCACGCTTGACTTTGGGGGTTCAATGCGGTTCCGACGGGACACGTGCACTGAAATATATGGTAAATACAATGTATATTATTATTTTACAAAACGATACGAGCAACAACTGTACAAATAAGGTACCGCGGTCAATGTTCTCGAAATATTCGGTATTTCGGTTTTAAAATTTCCGAACTCGAAAAGGCTATGAGATAAATTCAATTATTTATCAAAGTTTAATTAAATGACGTAATAGTTATAGATCGAAACCGAAAACCCAAACACTGATCACTTTTCCCCGTTTCCGCCTGGACGCAATGATCTTTTTTCGACGGCAATAGGCATTTTATAAACTCTTGAAACTCAAAAACGTTGTATTTTTTTCCCCTAGCTTTTTGCATAATGTTTATGCATTCGTTCAGGAACAAACCACGCCGTTTTTCCCCGCATCTCTTAAAATGTTATCGTATTATTACATACCTGGAAATTTCCCGGCGTGTTGCGACACTGCCCTCCGTTGCATATCGTGTCCTCCATATCGCACTCGTTGATATCTTTGCACGTCTTGCCCGTGTCGTCCACTTCGTAACCTGAATCGCATATACAGCGATAGTTTCCTATTGTGTTTTCGCAAGCGCCGTTGGAACACACGGCCGGATTTTGAGCGCACTCGTTTATATCTAAAACGACGAATAAACCATTACCTATTATGGATTATCGTTTATCGTTTATTTTCGTTCGTAACCGAACGATACCAACCGTCCCCGTTGTAAGTCATCCCGGAACCTAGCGGACAAAGCGCTTTGAACTCCAAACTGTCCGGCGAAGGGCATTTCGTGCACGGCGAACCCCATCCGGGAGTTTGACCGGCCACGCCGTACGAACAGCAACAGCTCGATTTCGTCATCGGGGTGTTCAGTGGTTGTAAACACGAGCCTTGCTGGTAGTTAGCGTAGCACAGGTCACGGAGAGTGTCTGAATACCATCGATATCGGAATGACATTTCGTTAATATTCGTAGGCAATATAGTGTTTATTATAACGACTTACCCAAACACGTGCGTCCGTCGAGTCCCAAATAAAATCCGTCTTGACATTCGCACCGATAACTTCCTGCCGTATTTACACATTTGCCATTTTGACAAGGACCTCCTCCGTGCACGCATTCGTCGATATCTCAAAAAAAAAAAAAAAAATCAAAATATTTATGGTAAATAATATTATTGTTATTGGCGTTGTCGCGAGATATTATATCGATACGTACCTATGCAGTTCTGTCGATCGGGTGACAATCTGTAACCGGAATCGCAAACGCACTTGTACGATCCGTCGGTATTCGCGCATTTGCCGTTTCTACAGAGATCGGGTTTTTTCTCGCATTCGTTTATATCGGTACAAAACGTTCCGTCTGGTGAAACCGTATAGCCCGGCTGACATTCGCATATGTACGAACCCGGGGTATTTCGGCATTTACCGTTTAGGCAAATTCTCGGGTTTTCGTAACACTCGTCGATATCTAAAAACGAATACGTTTTTAAAAAAAAAAGAAAAAAAAAAGAGAAACAAAAAACAACTGTAGGATGAATAAGGTCAATCAGAGGGTTATAGAAAGGAGTCAGAAATCAGGGTCCAAGGCACATGGTTAGGTTGAGTTAAATGAAAGGCTTATGGCTCAAATGTATTATATTAGTCTAAAAACGGTTTACCTATACAAGAGTGTCCGGTTTTCGACATGACGAATCCTGTCTTGCAACGGCATTGGAATGATCCTTGTATGTTTAAACATTTTCCGTTTGCGCACATGCCGTTTTTTTCACATTCGTTGTGGTCTAACGGGTTCAACCAGTGTTAGAAAATCAGTCAGTGAAATTACACAATCGTCGTACATTTAAGTGTAAATAATATTTACCTATGCACCGTGTTCCGTCCGAAGCTAAATCGTATCCGGGCGGACAAGAGCATATAAAACTTCCCGGAGTGTTGGTACACTGTCCGTTATTGCAAATACCCTGTTGCAAGCACTCGTTGATGTCTACAGAAAAAAAAAAAAAAAAACGAAAAATCCGTTGACAGTTAATGCCGTCTGATAATGCGTACGTTGTTTCTAAAGCGTTATTTACACATAGATGACTAGCCTTCACACACTTGCGAGTCCTCGTGTCTGCTTTTCGTGAAACCGTGATGACATTCACACGCGTACCCGTCCACGGTGTCGATGCACTTTCCTCCGGATCCGCAAATTTCCGGTCTTAATCCGCATTCGTCTACCAAATTCAGTATCGTCTGATTCACTCTACCCCCGAGACAGAGTTTTACGTGCTCGGCTGTAATACAGAGTCGACGATATCATTGCTCAATCTGTGTACTGCGTGGGTATGCGTATGCAATTTTATTTTACATTTACGACGCCGCCATTCAAAAACGCATTGAGCTCTATACATGTATTTTTAATCGCAATAAAACATACAAAATACGGTTTTCAAATCATCGTCTGTTAACAATGATTTTACCATATTTCGTTAGCTATACCGGTGGTTGTATTAAAAATTCGTTACCACGTTTTTTTTTTATGTAACTATAAATGCTAATATAATTTGCTATAGTAAACGGTATATCGGTATGAAAATACAATTTTTTTGCCATTAAAAATATTTACCCATTCCTTGTGATGGACAATGTTCGCAAGTGTTTCCCCAACCCTTGCCCATGTCTTTGCCGCAGCAACAATCTTTTTTCGAAAGTTTCATTCCCAACGGCTCGGAGCAATCCATATTCGACGTGAGTTGCGTGTAACAGTTGCCCTGCTGAGTGTCTGCAGACGAATTTCGAGAAAAAACAATTTTTTTAATTTTACTTTTTTTTCTAAAAAAACCCGGCTTATTAAACAGATAAAACAATTTTAACATTGCCATTATAACAGTACTCAGATCACTAACCTATACATCCTTTTCGGTCCGTGGTGGGCACGAACCCCTGTTTGCATATACAATAATACGAACTGTCCGTGTTTACGCAATAACCGTCTTGGCAAATGTTCGGGTCGCCTTTTTTGCATTCGTTCTCGTCTTCGCAAACGTTCGTCACTTCGTTGTGCACTCGACCTTCGGGGCATACGCACTTGAAAGACCCCATCGTGTTCAAACACGCGCCGCCTTTACAAATACCCGGTATCGCCTCGCACTCGTCAATATCTAAAAAAAAAAAAAAAAAAAAAAAAAAAACAAAAAAAAAAAAATCAAAATCGACCAAACTGACGTCGGCGTCGACACCATAAAAAGCCTCCGATGTGTGTCAAATGTGTACAGTTATGACAATTTAAAAATTATAAACTAAGACCCACATTTTGTCCTCACTATAAACTACCTAAGCGATTGGTCTAAATGCTATTGGAGGTATTGAGATGCAGCGAATCCCGCCTATGCGACATTATAATATTATGTATAAGCGATTATTTTTAACTGAATTACAAAAAAATAACTCGAAATCATTATTGCGTTCATATAGGCGCCAAAGATGGAATATAACAATTTTTTTTTTTTTTACATATTTTGACAATTTAAAAACTTTATGGAATTATAATATATACTATGCCCGTGTAGACTATACGTATGTGGACTATCGTAGGTACCTGCATTAAACGACAATTTATATCACAACCGTCAAACAAAAAACATCCGTTTTTCACATGATTTATGCAAGATTATGATGTGTGAAAACATTCCTTTGTATACGATTTCTAATGTTTAATTCCGATCGGTTCTTGAAAAATATACACTGAGAAAAACGTATACAAATAATTGCTACTTAGAAACTATGGATCAAATTAGAAAATACGTTATTGGAAATAAAATATAAATTTCCGTAGATTAAAAAATAGATGTACACGGAAGATATATTGTAAATGTAAAAATTGGAACTACAGAACGATAGATAATTTATCTAAAATATAAATTTTGTTGTGCGTATTTTTTTGCGTATCTAATGGATTTAAATGAATATTTTAAATTTTTTACGTATATATTTTTCTAATTTTACCTTAACTACTCTGTCCTAGAAATAACAAAAAAAAAAACAATTTAGTGTAATGTAGTAGTTATTTTAAACGTTTAAAGTTTACATTTTAACAAAGATCGATCAAAATAATTTCGCGTAATATTTCTTTTAACAAACTTAAAAACGTTAATTTTTTGTAGAGTATGCTAAAATTGTTGTCGTTCCAATAAACCCAAATTAAATTTCGCCGGTTTCGAGAAATAATAATCGCCTACAACAGAACATCAATCATCGGTTCGTATTAGGTATATCATAGTTTTTTTTTTTTTTTTTGTATTGCGTCCAAAGTAACGGCATGATATTATTTTTGAATACCATCCAATATCGCGATTCGTGAACAAATTATTAATTATTCCGTGTACAACCGACAGCTTTAACAAGTAGGTGTGTACCCACCTATGCATTGGTTAGTGTGCAAGTTTTTGAGAAAACCAACGTCACAGTCGTAACTCAGCGAACATTGTTCGCACGGATGTCCCCAAGCTTGGCCTATTGTCGCGCAACATAATTGTTTGGTGCAGACGACACCCTCGAGTTGTCCTTGGCACATATCGTTGATCACTCTGGTATAACACGGGCCAATTCGGTAATCTAAAATCAAAAGAAGTGTTAGCAACAACAATACCGTATAGAAGATGAGAAGACGGATAAAAAAATATTAATTAAGCGCCAATAATTGCGTTCGAACGGATATATTATTTATGTATATGTATATGTATTTTTTTTCTTTTTTTAAAAACAATACACGATTAACATTTTTAAAAAAAGAACAAACGCAATCATTTATAAATACAGGCACAACAGAATCTCGCGGGTGATCGCCTAAATTATTTTTAGCGACGTCGAAACTGCCTACAATATAATAAGTACTATTGTTATTGAGAGTACGTCATATACGCACAATCGTTTTGTTGTATCCGTCTTAGAAACACACACAATTTGCATTGAGTAAAACCGATTTTCCTCCGTTAGTTTTAACATCAAGGACAGCGAATCGAATTATATTATTAATCTTAAAGGTATCCGTTTGAGAACCAATTCTGTGTTTGGACGACGGTTTTTTCCATATATTTTTATTTTTAAGTGAATTTTAAAAAGTTTTCAATTGTCACATTTCCCATTCTCCATCTTTTAGTTCGGCGTCGTTTTTAAATACTCGGAGGTGTTTCATTTTTTGAAACATCGTGTACTCCGTTTTTTTTATCACTTTGGAATAACAAATTTCCTATACGTTCTAGGATATTGTCTTGTTGAAAATCTAACGATTCAAATATTATATCGTTTATAGAAAAACAGTTATAACTTATGCATACAAGCTGCGAAAACTCGGTAAGAACTCATATGTACTTAGGAAGAAATATGCAGCGAGTGTACACGTAAGTACAGGAAAATAGAGAGTTGGTAAAAATTTATTGAGGTTCGAATATTGTGGAAAACGTTGGTAAGACACCCAAGATTAATATGGAAAGATACGTAAATGAGGCTGTGGGAAAAGTGAAATTCGGAGTGAATTGGAGGGTTTGGCATTGGAAAGGGAAAGTTGAACATCAGTGTGGTCTTAGAGCAGGGGCCATGGTACAAGAAGATATTACACATGTTCATATCTCATCACTTAAAGTTTAAACATCAAAAAAAAAAACCCAAATTACAAACAAAAAAAATTGAAGTTTGATAATAATTCGATTCACTTTAATAATGTCAATACAAAACTAACAACCGAGCAAAATCGATTCAACTGAACGCTAGTTCAACGGATCGACGGAAATCAAAAATGTCAATACCAAAATGTTTTTTAACTAATAGTCCGTATCTATTGATGGGATTTTTTTTTATGTAGTTTGCCGTTTTAAAATCAAAAGTAATTAGCGGTTTTACCCATCTGATATATGGATGACCAAAGTTAACATAGATTTAATATCGTAGAGCTGCTCGTTTGCTAAATGTCCTCTAAAACAAAACGTTTTTGAAAGCCGAAAAGAGTTAACGCTTTCCGAGATAATGAGTGTCTTATGGGTGGATCGATCACCTTGTATACGTGAAAATCATACCGTTTTTACGTCCAGCTAAAACTAAACTACCACCGGGTAGTTTTTTTTTTTTTTTTAGCGACCGTATCAGAATATATTTGCTGATATTATATAGATATGGTTTTTCGCGCGTGTCCCGAACATGATATTACATACTAATTTGGACTCGGTCCAAGAAATACACGTCCCTCCGAGCGCGAGACGTATAATAATAAATTATCATAAGGCCGCCGAAAAAATCACACTTCACGGCTAACGACCCGACTCGTGTCGCCGGACACGTCCAATCGCAAATTTTACCGCCAACAAATATTTACCCACCGGCTTCACATCTCCGGCCCGCGTATCCGTACACGCACGCACACCGATCGGGGCCGATGCACCGACCTCCGTTCAAACATCCGTCCCGACAAATGGCTGCAAAAGAAAACAAAAAAAAAAAAAAAAATGTAAATTTACATAATATTGTTTTAATAGGCACGCGCGTAGACGTGTTAAATATTCGAATAAAAGTATTTTTAAATAAAACAAATATTCGAACGCGTGCAGCACAATAATCGCTTCGGAGTATTGTACGCACGCACGTACGTAAGTATTTCAAAATATGTTTTGCAAAGGCACAATATTTGAAGGTATCCTTTTTGTAAATGCGTTTTCTAATTTTCAACATCTTTTTCCGTTTGTAATAGACATTAAGAGAGCGTGATACCGGATGATCTATTTAGCCACCTAAATAGATCATCAGTGGGTATACACTCATTATCGGAAACAATTAACTTTTTTCGGGATTTGTTTTCTAGAACATTTAAGAAACGAGCGGCTAAACAATTTTATATTTATTTTGTTTTATGTCACCCTTATTTTTGGGGTAAAAAACCACTTTTGATTTTAAAATTGCAACCTATATTAAAGATCCCATAAATAAATTGAGAGTATTAGTTAAAACAAATTTGAATGTTGACATTTTTGATTTCTGTCAACCCGTTGACGAGATATTCCAGTTTTAAGTTTATGTTGGAGAAGAATAGTGGCGCATTTTTAACACGCCGCGTGCCGTACCGCCCCACAAATGGATACTCCATTACTTTCCTAAAACCCAAACTTAAAAGTGGAATATCTCGTCAAATAATCGACGGAAATCAAAAATGTCAACACTAAAATTTATGTTAACTAATACTTCATGTTAAATACATATTAAAAACACTAAAATTTATGTTCACTTATACTCCATGTATTTATGAACTTTTTAATATTTTAGGTTGCCATTTGAAAATCAAATGAATATAGTGATTTTACTCCCGAAAATACGGGTGACAAAAAAATAACATAAATATTAAACTGTAGAGCTGCTTGTTTTTTAAATGTTCTAGAAAATAAATTATGGAAAAAGTTAATACTCTCCGAGATAACGAGTGTGTCAAACTCAAATATTGTCAAACATTGTCTGTGCAACGTCGAAATTTCAATAATTTCAAGTGCGATATAAGCGTTAATAAATTGTGATGTTTCACATATACTCGTTTTTCTATTCGTAATTCATGCAGCGCAAAAGTAGCGCCAACGTTGTACAGATAATGTTCTTATCCTTAAGTTTCATAATAATCCAATTCACTCTAATATTAAACTAACAGCACGATATTGTTCCTGCGAAACGTAGATTTTCTGTGACGTGTACGTTTGTATGTCAGAGATGGCAAATGCGAGTATTACGCCCTCTTAACAATTTAACCGCACCGCACTACACCGTAATACGTAAATATAATGTATCGAAAGTTAAATTTAAAAAAAAAATCTAATGTTAAAGACTCTAAACGTATATAGGATAATGTGTATGAAAACAAGTAATTTTTGAAAGTATTTATGAATAATATTCATGAAATATCTGTATTCGTACTCGAGTAATTTTTTTAACGGAGTACCATAATTTAAACGTCCGTTTTAGACAATAACAACGTATTTCGTACTATTTTAAAAAGTATATTTTTTCAAGTTTGCACGCTAATGCACTCTCTTGATGAATATTCATAGCTTAACGGATTTTCAACATGTCCTAATGGTGAAATAACTAAAATAATTCATTTTCAACATTCAAATATGTCACACGCAATAATCGCCATTGTGATTTTTGATGGTTTTCAGATTTAAATCGACTAAAATATTACTGTTACCGATTCACTAAAGAAAACATAAAAGGAAAAAACGATTTTTTGTGTCTTTTGCGCATATTTGCCGCAAACACCGTAATGGAATAGCTGGAACTACGTCAATGAGATATTATACTTACGTTCCGCACAATTTTCGCCAGCGTAACCCTGTCGGCACGTGCAAACCGATCCCTGGGTGCAGGTGCCGCCGTTCAGACACGGATACTTGCACGCGTTTCTCGTGTTGGTGATCTGCGAGGCCGGAGTCGCCACTGACCTGCCGCCTCCTCCGACGTTCCCGCCACCGCTGACGCCTCCTGTGTTCCCGCTACCAGTAGCCGATGCACTCGCCCCCGACGATGGTGTATCCTCCACGCGGTCTGGCGAGGACGACGGCAGCTGCGGCCGCGGCTGCTCATCGTCCCTGTTGTAAGTGTCCCGGAGGTCGTCGGGCAGACACGCCGATCTGACCGAGCCCTCGTCGCACAGACACATGTTCGGCTTGATGCACCGACCGCCGTTGCACGGTCTGTTGCACACGGCTGAGAGCAAACGAAAAGTTAAGTTGGATTATAACCATCGTCGCAGTCGATACGTTTAAAACATTGTGTATAAAACGAATTTTATACAAATTGCAATGCGTGTTATATTGAAATCATAGGGTTTAAACGCAAATAAATGCATTTAGAAGGAAAATATTTTTCGTGTATAGTTATTTTTAAAAAAAATAGCTGATAGTGGTGTGGGTGGGGCCACTGTACATGGTTTATTGGGTAGTTGGGATACATGAATTTATTTAATTTATATCTGTACGCAAAAATAAACCATTGTCGGAGCGAAGTTCGGTAAGACATATTTTTAAATGTCGTAATTTTGACGATTTCGGTCTAAAAAGCTGTTATTATTTTTCGATTGAAGCAATGATTCTAAGGGAAACCATAAGGTTTTTATTTTTTCTGAATTATTTTAAAAATCTCTAGAAAAATCAAAAAATGACCCGTCTAGTGCACCAACTAGACACAATTTATTTTCAGAAAAAGTACTACACTCTATAGACTGGGACAAGATTTTTTTTTTCGAAAAGCGTTTTTTGGCCTTTATTAAAAAACTTATCCGATGCAACAGTAAATGTGTCGCTAAAAAATCAATAAAATAGAATAAATACCTAACGGATGGACAGATCGAATTTATTAAAAAACCCCGAGAAGTTAGTTTCAATTAAAGATGTGATAAAAATAATTCAAGTAATGAACTCACGGTAAACGGTAAAGCGTCTCCTTCGGTGGAAGTTAAAATAATTAAATCGAACCGTAACAAATACTGCAGACAGCGCCGAGAAAACAATTTACAGGCAGGCGTAAAACGTAATTAGGAAAATGAAAAGGTCTTTTTATTTCATTGACATGGATACTGTATGACAAAACAATGACCCGATGACAACGCCATAGATATTATTAAAGTATTGCTGCACGGCGATCGTCCGAATATTACCGACCGAAAATTATATAAAGACGCATATAATTCCGACACTCTCTTTAAGCCCCGAACCGAATTCTCCTCCCTTAAATCTCTGGAACACAAACTTTCGAAAAAACCCCATAGTTGCGAGGTTATCTAACAGAAATAGTTTAGTTGTTTACAGACACAAAAAAAAAAAAAAATCACATCATATTAAAACCAAAAGATCCTTAGCTCCATTCAGAATTTAAAAAGCAAAAGTGACATATAGTGTTAACTGCTTTGTTTAGTTGTTTACAGACACAAAAAAAAAAAAAAAGCGACGAAGTGACGTGAGCGAAGTAGCTCCCCCCACTTGGTCCGATCGATTCCTGATTTGCGGCAATTTGCAATCGGAATTTTTAACCGGTTAGTTCGGGCAGCCGCGAATAATTAATTTCGCTACTAATGTGCAAATAACGAATCGAAACGTTCATCTCGGTATTTTGTGCGAGATGTCAACGTGCCAACGCAAGTCCTAATTCGATCGAACACAGCAGGGTAGAGGAAATATTATGGACGTGACGTAGTGCCGTCAAAAAACAGTGGCCTCTTTAGATTTGCTTGTTATTTGCGTTTAAGTTCTAACTATTTCAACTTTAGCGTCACAATTTTAATTTCTATGTTGTACGCAGTTGCGTTGTACGTCCCGAGGACGAGCGCGATTTCGTCCGGAGACGATAAATTACAACGTTTTACAACGCAGAATGGTCGATATTGAAATAACAACATTGATTAAAATTGTCTACTGTTTACACTTTCAAATCACTTTTGATCTCTCGTCGGTGACGATGCGAGTGATATTGTGAACGACGACACATCGCGCACATTTAAAACGGGTAGTTGTTATTATTTTTGTGGTCGCAATTAACGAAGCGTATATAATGGCAGTATGTCCTCAGCCGTTTTATGTGTTTATAACCAACAATAATATTAATAATAATAATAATAATAAAAAAAAAAAAAAACAACAACACTTGAGATGCAATTAGCAATTGATAAAAGCGTGTAAAAAAAATAATTATTAATAACATAATGTACTCACGGACGATACAGAGTCCGGTCGCGTGTTTCAACGTCCAGCCCGGACAACAGTAGTTTCTAAACCGCGACCGGCACACGTTCGGCCTGGAAAAAAAAAAACACAAAAATATATCTTAACACAGTAATTCGAATAATAATTTTAAATAACTAATCCAAACGCTACGTATTTTCAATAATAGCTATCCTGGGTTTTCGAGATGCTCACTGAAACGAATATTACTGTTTAATTTTCCATAAAATTCTTATGTTTTTAAAATAAAAAAAAAAAAAAACAAAAATTGTAAAACTTTCTAGCACTATAAATTCTAAAATTTCACGATGTCCTTATTTTTGTCGCGTGTATTTTTCGGGGGCCCGAAAAGGACTATACCCACTTTGGATTTTCAAATCAAAACCTATATATTGACATAAATGGTGTATTAATAGTGTTAATAAACTTTAACAATATCATTTTTCGAAAAAGAAAAGTATTTCACGGGAAATTTGACTGTAACGTAAATAACTGTGAATGTCCGCGGTTGGCGGACGCTGACAGTTACCCGATGAATGTTGACAAATGAAAAAAATACGGACATTAACTGGCGGCAACGTCGACATTTACACGACGATTTCGGTCAATGTTGACGTACAAAACACGAATTCGGTTGACGTTGACATATTATGTATATTGTGTACGTACGTGTAGTATAGACCAAGATTCTCAACCTTTCGTGGTACATGCCTCCTTTCATACTATTTTATGATGCCACGCCCCCCCCCCTCACCGCAATAAGATTGAATTACGTGTGATATATGAATCATATAGGGTATTGGGCTAATATGAATGAAAATCAACAGAGTTTTTTTTATCTTCTGAATGTAGCGAATATGTTTTTATGTAATTTTTTTTTTCTTAAAGATTTACATTAAATTCCCTTCTGTATCCTATATTCCTAACTTCCTATCTACAACAGTGGCTACATCCGATATATGCTCGTTTTTTTAAATATCTAATGAATTTATTTGTTAGGAAAAAAAAATGATTACAATTTAAATTTATTAAAACAAATTATATTATGTTCACTTTTTTAAGCATTAAATTTACATTTATTCTTATTAAGCGGATACAAATTAATGAGAGGGCCGGCACTGCCAAGTTCCGATCGATTTTTTAATGTTTGGCGACAACTGTGGTAACGTGCATCTCAGGTCACACCCCGTCAAAATTTTCACGCTTCCCTACGCCCCCAGTTTGAGAACCACTGGTGTACGACACGTTTGATTTAATCAACGGTTAAACTATTATTAGATAATATTATTTTATTTGTTTATTTGTTATTATGATCTCGGTTTTAACACATTGACGGACATTACCGCTACAGCTGTAACATGCGAAATGCCGTGTTACGTTAATACTGCTGAAGCGATAATCTTTTAAATGGTATCAAAGCATACGGGACAGCGGACTTCCACATTACGGCAGTCCGCACGGACAATTAATATAGATTTTGGATGTAGGTTTAACATTACTATTAAAAATTATATAACGAGTATATCTGTCAATGTTTTAAATGGACTATAAAGCGGCCCTCCACACACGACTAACGCTATTGACAGTATTTTATTGATCGCGAAATGTGGTGACTACTGATGACGTACTGTCAGTATGAAAGAGCGATACTGAAGACTGATACAAAAATCGGATATCGAGTCGTCAGTATTTTTTACCGATGGCGTGAAGTGGATATAATGATAGGGATGGAGGACGCACGTGCGCGTTACACGTTGTAAAACGCCGTGATGTTCACGATTTTCTAAAACATTTGAATTTTCAACGCGTATATTAAAAAAAAAAAACTACTACATCATGTTTTACTTTCTTTTCTTTTTTTATCACCGAATGAATCGTATGATAAATCCCGTGTTAAATTATACAGCGATAATTATTATTAATATTATATAAACGACGAAATACAATAGAGTATGCATTTTTATTCGTAATGTAACGTTATGTCTACCTAAATTTTTTTTTTTCGTTTTTTTTTTATAACGTACATCAATTTATATGTTTACATGTTTGTAGACAAAATAAAAAAAAACAAAAACGATACGTTTATTTTACATAATTCATAATACGACGTATTATTTATTCAATATAAATAACTATCGGTTTCCGTTTTTCTATATTTGACATTTTGTATGTACGTAAAATTTCCGAAGTTTTTTATATTTTTTTTTTTTTTTTTTTTCCCAATAGCCAAGCCAATATAATCCTACCACTATAAATCAATACAATTCCTTTTTTTTTTTTTAAATTTCGTTTTTTTTTTAATTTTTTTATTCCATGATTTACTTCTTATGTTTGTATATATTATTATTATTATTTTTATTTACACGTACACCGGACACGTTTTCGTATACGATAATACGAATAGCAGGAAATCGCAGGATTCGAGAACACAATTTAATAATGATTATTATTATCACTGTCGCACACACTTTATTCCTTATATCCAGGGCGCGGATTTTATAACATTTGTTCATTATTATAGGATACAGATAAAAATAGCAGAATGAGTTTTGCAATTTGTTTCATGCACCGGAGACTCAAAATGTGAAATTTTATATTGATATTCTTTGCATATTTGAAGTATTTTAGGTTTTTAGTGCTATTTTTCAATATTCATATTTTTTGATAATATGTATAATATATAACTAATTATTTATTTTGTGTTTTTCATGATTAGTAGAAAAAATCTATTATTATTGTGTGAATTCATAAGAAAAATACACATGCATTTTCGTTTCATTTATAATCTATTTCGAACAGTTTATATGTATGACTTGTTATCGGTTGTATTTATGTATTTTAAAAAAATTAAAAATTAAAAAAATTGTATTTTTATCATTTTGCATGTTTTTAGGTGACACTATGGCGCATATATCAGTTATTTTCAGTGCTGAAAAATCCCAGCACAGTTTACATCTAATGATTATAATATTCTATGGTCATAAATTTAAAAAAAAAAAAAAATATTAATTAACCGAGTTAAGTTAAAAAAAGTTGAATGAAACGTTATTATTATTAATTTTTTCAAAATCGTTTTTGTCATAGCGGAAACGATAAAATCTACCAAGTGTTTGCGGTTATTTCTTTGAAAACCAAGAATGATCATAATGTTCAACACAGTTGTTTTGTCCCGTCACGTGTATACCACGATACACCTAAGTCGGTATATACAACGCGGAACTGTTAACAAATTGTCGAGCAAATACTATCTAATCATACTGTTTATATAGCACGCGGATTGTAAATATTTAGTGGTGCGTTCAGGAGATTGAAAATTAACTAGTTATTTATAGCAAGTGTAAAAAAAAAAAATAATCGCTCCTTAATTAAGCAAATTGGAGTTGATTATTGAACGGTAAAATAAATAAAAGCGAAAACCATGGATCCAATACGTCATAATACACATCATATAACGTCAATTACGGATTCTCAAAGAAATGAAAATTAAATAAGTAATCGAGTGACGAGAGTTGATAAAATGTGTTAAAACTGAACGTCTAACTACGAATTATTTTTAATTAAGAGTGTACGAATAATAGTGGCATTCTCAATAATTTGATATTATTTTATCCTAAAAGCCCAAAAGCAATTCGGTCAATTAAATTTGGAGAACAGGTGAATTCGAAAAAATCCGATTATATTGATTATTGTATAAGAGTATGCGAAATTTCACATTGATCAGACCACAAGAAGTGAGTAAAAAATTGTTCTCAAATTTCAAATTTCGTTCTCTTCTTCTATTAAGTTAAACATAGAATATGGTAAAATAGTACGCGAACAACGTGAATTTTATTAAAATTTGAAAAATTAATGCCTTCAAGAAAAAAAATTTAAAAAAATACTACATTGCGTTCGGTTTTTTTTTTTTTTTATACCTGCTATATTAAATATACAATAAACTTCATATGAAATTGTCTAGCATTTCTATTTGGCCGAACAATTTTGTCCTCATTAAACCATATAAAAACTCAAAACGAATTCGTAAATGTCAAATGCCTATAAATTGCTCAAAAAACTTCAGAATTTTTTTTACATTTTACCAGCTCTTAAAAAAGGTTAGAATAAAATCGTTGTAAAAATGTCTGGTCTCAACGATTATTCTAACCAAATTACAATAATAAAAAAAAAAAAATCGAAAATAATAGACCCGTTAATGCCGTAAACATTCGCGATTTTCCTACGTTTTTTTTCCCAATTATTTAGAACACTATACGACAAACTATCTCCGTATAAACCAAAAATATTCAAAATGCTCCAAAAAAGCTCAATTATCGTTTTTTAATTGGAAAAAAATTTCTGATGAAAAATTTGTTTACAAGAAAAAAACGAATGCCACTCGTTACAATAAAACCAATATCTTCCTCATTGCGTTCAATAATCAAACCGTTCGAATTCGTCCGCGATTACAATTTCAACTCAACGATTATTCTAACCAAATTACAATAATAAAAAAAAAAAAAAAAAATGTTTCAACGTTTTTACACGTTCACTCGTAGGAGGACGTTTTTGAATTTGGTCATTTTTACTCCGGAACATTTTTTTTTTTTTTTTATTCTGGCATTCTCACCGCGATGCGTGCACGGGACGTGTCGATAAAATATCGTCCTCGATTTTCGAATTTTCCGTTTCTTTTTAATGTTATTAATATGATAATATTATTGTGCCACACGCGCCGAAAATAAATACTGTAATCGTTCGACCGCCGCGCGTCGGTAGAAACCAAACACCGATAGTATTATTATCAGTCGGATCCGCTTTGTTATAAAAAAAAAAAAAAAAAAAAAAATTATATAATAATAATAATAAAAGCCTTCATAAATACACGTCGTTGTCGTCGTATCGGACGCGAGTATAGGTTACGATAGCGACCCCCAATATCGAGTGTACATAATATTACGATTTTAAACGGGTATAATATTGATTTAATTTTACGCGGACCGTATGATTACGGATGATTTGTAGTCGTGGCCGATAAACACGCTCGCACACACCCCGGTGTTTTTTTACATTTTTTTTTTTTTTTTTTTTTTTTTTCGAAAATCTATTATCATAAACGCCATGTGCTTACGATTATAATATTTAACTACGTGGGAAGTGCCGATATCGGAAACGGTGTACAATCTGTGCGTAAATCGTCCCGATAACATCGTTATACAGAGCGATCCATCGATCGTGAAACACCGATGTTCTCGGATGATTTCGAAGGGAGTTCGATTTCTGGTTTCTTTCCCCCCCCCCTTTCCAATCATTATAAGAATCATTTAAACATCGAATTTTATCGCGGTTTTAAATGACCGCGCTCCGTGTACTAGCGTAACGGGTACGCTTTTTATGAACCTTCGCTCCGCCTCCTTTTGAACGCAGATTTTACGAATTATGACGGTTTAGAGTGGTTTGAATAGACTGATGAAATCATACTAGCTTCAAATCATACGAGACAATGGTCTGTTCACGATGAACGAATCACCCTGTATGGCCAATTCGAGCGTTAATATTTCGTTATTATATTACGATTTATTTTTTTATGCCACGCTCTCTCTCTCTCTCTCTCTCTCTCTCTCTCTCTGTGTATGTCTGATCTTGTAAATCGAAGATCATCGCGATTCGCCCGGTTATAATATTATTACGGTCGTACACCGTATTATTATTACACAAGCCACAACGTAATAATTTAATAAACTATTCGTGACACGCTTAAGGGGCCCGGTGCCAGATCGTTTATTAGGCTCAAAAGACACGCCTCACGGGACAAACTCTCATGCCTCGAATACACGTCGTGTAGACGAGTCCGATTTCGATCATTATTCATTTTTTTTTTTTTAATTTTTTTTTTTTTTGAATATTCAAACATGCTCGTACGAGTAAAGGTCAATTTTTACTATTTTTTCCATCATTATTTTTGAAATCAGACGGTGAATCGGAGTTCAATGAGGTCTGTAAAATGTTTTCGTTAAAACGAGTAGTAGACAAATATTATGTTAACAATAAATCATGCACACTCTCGCGCGAACAATAGATTAGTGGAAAATTCGTATATTTGATGTGGTCTTTAGAATGTTCCGAATAATTTTTAAATTTTACAAAATCGGAGAAAATATCGAAAACCTATATTAACCGACGAGAGTTTACATACTATACGGCATATTGTACGCTTTTATCGGTCGTGTAAAACGGCCAATAAAACGTACACATTAAACATCGTACGTTCCATCTTTCGCTATTTTTTTCTTCAGTTTCGACATTTCTTTATTAATTTTCAGTTCAAGTTGGTGATTTTTGATGGCATTCTTGGAAGAAGTACTATTGTGATTTGTCGTAATTTCTCAGTGAGATTCGCTAGACTCTAGGAAGACCGACGGATAGGAAAAAATGATCAAAGGAAAAATTAATTTTGTGAAATAAGCGATAACCAAACGGCGATTTCCTCAAAAAAATCGAACTGCCAAGGGAAGGACTGGTGCATGAAATTATAGGCGGAAGCTACAGTGATTACCCATTGGTTCGGAGATGGGGCGGCAGTGGGAGCCCCGAGTCTCTCTTCTTTAAAGTAAAACTATCCGTTCCGTTTAGCTGATGTCTTTGATAGCAGTGGGCCGGGGGAGGAAGTGACTTTTTGGGTTTTTGTTTTTAAATGAGAGGATGGGTGCGTTTATAAATCATCTGAACTTAACGTTCCAGGAAAAAAACGTGTACGACGGGAGAAAATATTACGCTGGGTTCTTGACTTTGGTCGGATATTTTCAATATTCCGTAAATACAGAGTCCCTACACTCGAGGTTTTTTTCGCTTTAACCACCGTGGATACCTACATGAAAATCCGACGTGTACGATTCCGGAAGATACGAATCTGGAAACGTACAGGTCTCCTGGTGTCCGAGGTGTTTTTACGGATATCGAACATTAAACCGCACAGTACAAATATATACAATATCTGTATTCGTTTGTATTAGGTGGTACAGAGGTTACACGATACAATATTATAATGCCTATGTAATAATAAAATACGCGCGTAGGACGATGACGGCGACGGCCGTCGTGCCTAATATTATATACCTAATAAATTTCCACGACGTGAAAGTAAAACCGTACGAAATAGTATCCGAGCGGAGATCTATACGGCGACCGCGACGACGACGACGACGACGACGGAAAATCATTTATCTCGAACGCCCCTGCGCCCAAGGATATCGTCGAGCGGTCCGTTTCGGTATTATAATACTTGTGCATACAGGGTATTTATAACAATATCGTGATGCGATTGATCTCGGATAGTATATCGGATAATAATAATAATAATAATAATATGATAATGAGCCACGTGCATTATAAAATAATATCGCGTTTCAATCAATTAACGTACCTGCACTTATGTATGTATATATATATATATACAATACTTATTAAACGTACCGATTGATTTTTTTTTTTTTTTCAAGTTATCGGGTGCTTTTTTTTTACCTACATCAAAAACGTACCGTATAGTATGCGCATTGCGTATACGATAATATATTAAAATATAAATTGCATAGGCAATGCGTATATATAAAATTATCGTTATTATTGATAGTATAATTTATGTAAATTGAATATTTTTGTTTAAATTACGATAACCCGCCCTATAATAATGCAAAATTGTTGTTAACAATAATTTTTACACGCTGTCATAATAATCTAAAACCTATAATTAGGTATCCTGGAAACGCGTGACGCATATTACGTATATGTAACGAATGAAACGCAATTTTAAAATATTTTGTAGGCGATTAGTGATTAAAAAAACGTATATTATGTTGGGAAATATTAATTAGTTTTCATAAATTATATTTATGAGTATAATATCCTATATAAACTATAAAAAAACAAAATTGAATGTTATTTAAAATATTTCACCTTTTTTTTAGGTTATGTTATTAGTGCCACGAAAAATAAATTGATTTTACAGTGAAGTACAGTCTGTAAATAAATTGTCTCCCAGAAATATTGTCCCGGTTAAAAAACGATATGAAAACCTTTTTTTTTTTATCATTTTCAAACTAGTTTGTTCATTGAGGAGGTAATTTTTTTGATTTTCCATGTAGTTTTCATATTAGTTGAGGGTAAACCAGGAAGAAACGTATAGGAAAAACGGGTACGTTTCATTTCGCTTTTGTATTTTTGTTAGAAAAAGTTGTATAGACATGGAAATTTCACAAGAAGTTTTTTATTAACAATTTTTAAACGTAGTAATTAACGTTCAAAACATTTTGGCGATTTTGAGTTATTTGTGGACATTTGAATTTTCGAGTTTTATTGGTTTTTATTTGGTTTTTTGCTGATGACATTCATTTGGCCGAGTAGAAATGCTTAAAATTTGAACACACAATGTCCACCGCGAGCCGTGCTTGACGTTTTAAAAACGTAGTTTTCTCATTTCATAAGCTTCTTTGAAGAACCGTATTTCGTATTAGCAATGATTTATCGTTTCGCACAGTCATAAATTGTTAAATAACTCTACGTGTCCTACCTCCTAAACTTCTCACCTACAAAACAGTGGCATGCCCGTCGGCAGGAGTACAGTAATCCCTCGTTATTCGCGGAGGTGTAAGGTTCCAACAAAGTTGCGCGGATAACAAAACACCGCGGATAACGAGACCATATTGTATACGATTGTGTATTAATCGTACGTCTGTACCTTATACGGCATTTATCTCTGATGGCGTAGTACACATTCCAAATACTTAACGGTATAACGAAAATCATCTAACCTTATCTGAAGCGAACTGCAGCGTTCGTATAATACCGACAAATTGTATGGATTATTAAATAGAAGGTATTTCCGACTTAACCGCGGTGGAAAAAATCCGCGGATAACGAGGGGGATTACTGAACAAAACTTTTTAAACGGGGATTATTATTATTATTATTGTTTTTTTTTTTTTTTTTATACATACATATCAAACGTGAGTTACGCGATCGTTTCGTGTTGTTATACTATTATTGTATTCATACCGACATCACTGTTTTAACTCGTTTCGTACATTATATTATTAAAATATAATGGAACTTTTCGAATGACAATCAAACGAATTGAAACAATTTTTATATATATTTCGTGAATGCGAAATTCGTCCGTAATAACACACCTAACGGGTCAAAAATGTGGGCGTACAAAGACACCGTTTCTTGCTCGGGTGCATTTTTGCGAGTCGGACGAAGATAGTTGCGAATGTATTGATTTATATTAATATTGATTAATTCCGTTTTAAAAAATTAAATAATAACGAATAAGTAACACTGTTACGAAAAACTACTTTTCTTTTTTGCACTCGAAATTCGTAATAATTAATTTAAGTTAAACAACGCACGAAAAAAAAAAACGCCATCATAACATAATTAAATATAGTATTCTTCTTCGCGTTCAAACGAAAATAAACTGACTGACATTATATATTAATATAATAATATTGTAATGGATAATAATATGCACATCTTCTTCTTCTTAAAAAAAAAAAATAATAATAATAACAAATTAATAGCAGTAAAGTTTATAAATGTCAAATTAACATGGATACTATAGTAATGAAAAAACAACAACCCGTTGACAACTGTGTAACCACCATAGATATTATATTAATATGTAATTTCAGTTGCTGCATGGCGATAATCCGACGATAATGTCGATGGTACACGAAGATGCGTGATTCATAGACACTCTGTTTTAGCTCGTTAATGAATTACCCCCCCCCCCCCCAAAAAAAAAAAAAAAAGAACCTGACCCTATGAATTCCTTACGCCCGAAATACTATGAAACATCAACTTCCGAGAGAATCCTGCAGACGGGTTTTGAGATAATGAAGCGTAAACAAAAAACATTGAAGCTCGTATTATAATATTATATAGGATAACTATTGCAAAATATCTAACAATATTGTTCATTATTACCTTGGTCAAATTTGCGGTTTTCGGATAATACGTTAAATTGAATGTTGTATTGTTTTAGTGGGAACACATAGGTTTCATCCCGTAAAATATAATGTGTACGCGACTTGCGTCCTTATAGATTCCGGACGCAATTCGTGTATGTTAATCAGGGGTTCTTAAACATACTAAACAATAGTAAATAAATGATAAAAAACTAATACAATTCTAATCGGACGAATCAGTTGAAAATTAGGTTATACTTTTTCGATAAGTATTTTACAAATACTAGCCTAATAATAATACCTTGTTATTTTATTTGCGTTTGATTTTGGACTCTGAGCGAAGCGAGAAATGTATTGGTTTTACAAAGATGTTTATTTCTTTTTTTTCTTTCTTTCTTTCTTTCTTCTAGTCTGTGGACACGTTTTTTCCTAGTATGCTTCCTCCAATTTTTACGTATAGCAACTTTTCTGAAAGCTCGAGTTGTTTAGATTGTACTTTGAAGAGAACATTTATCGACGCCATTTTTTTAATAAAAGCACTTAAGTGGGAAAAAATCGTAAGAAAACGTACAATTTCACGATTTTATTATTTTACGAAAATACTGACGACGTTTTCTATCAGAAAAAATATTTTATACGAAAAATTACAAAATACCGTTTTTTGTTGCCTTTTTGATTCACTTTCTTACGATATCATCGCTATAACTTTTGAGCCACTTTTGAGCTTTTAAAGAATTTTAATTTTTGAGAGTTTTTGTTTGCTGTAATTCAGTTATAAATACACGTAGAGACTTGAAACTTGGTAATTATAGTTATATTGGACTTATCTAGACGTGGCAAAATTTCCAAAAATCATCGGACGATTTTTTTTTTTTTTTAATAAGAGTTTTTAAATCAAATTTAAAAGAAAATCGCAAAAAAAAAAATTACGATGATTCAAATTATGTATTACCGAACTGCGTCTTTCGTCGAGCAATGGTTTATCGTTGCTTACAGATATAATAGAAATAATCTTGTGTATTCTTCCAAACTTCTCACCTACAACAGTTGCCGCACCCGTCCCCAGTATCAGCTTTTTTGTGATTTTGTATCAGTACTCAATATTGATAAATAATAATACGGTTTATTACTTTACATTGACATTATTATTCAGTCGATTGGTCCGTTTAAATTTTATTCAATTATTGTTTATACTTATATTTACATATAGATATTATATTTTTTTTTAACTTCCAGACATTTTTTCCTCAAAAATCTCGGCATAACTCCATTTTATACTATGTTTGTACGTTTCACCAGTTTTGCCGTCCCCGTACAATGGGAAAAAGATAAAATGCGTATAGACAGTTAAAGTTCATATTTGTACTTGATAATAAATTATGCCTAACTGAAAACGGTTTTTAAAAAAGTTCGGTTAAACGTGATTTTTACGTGCAGATTTTCATTAAAATGTGAACTTGAAACGCTGATAAAAAAAAACTACTACATAACGGTCAAAATTTTCTTTTATTTACTATCACAGAGTAAAACTTTTAATGAACCTCGTGTAAAAATGTTCAAATATTTCGGCTCGGCCAGAACATATATTTTAACTAAATAAAAAACTAATTAAAAACTAAATTCGAAAATTTAATATGTTTACAAATAGTTTAACAAAGTGCCAGAATATTTCGAATATTTTGCTGCGTTTAAAAAATACTTGTTTAAGCATTCGGAAAAATCGTCTGATCCGAAAGATTATTTTTTAATCTAATCGAAAAAAAAAACAAAAAACTGTTATATCGATAATAAACGATTTTCTCGTTTTTTTCTTCGATTATTAAGCAAATTACCAGCAAAATAATAATATAAAAAAAAAAAAAAAAAAACATGACCACTCCAATGCACCGACCACTGAAAATCGTCTTTCAGAAAAGATTTTATACTCTTGGAAATCGGTACAAGATATCTGGTATTGTAGAAAAGCTCATAATTCGAATACAATGAAACTTTATTCTACTGTAAACCGTAGTGTTATGCGGTCGTCTAGATTGCATGTCTTTCAGACGATTTTATCAAAACAGTTGGTAACTGCACTGCGGCAGGTCCTGTCTATTCACCAGGAAAAAATCGTTCGGCCGGGAGGGATGAAGCCCACGCGTTTTGTCAATCGAATTATTTCGCGTGTTATCCAACGGCGGCGGTGGCGGCGTCTAAAAAATAAATAAAACCGTAAGAAAAACGATTACCTATTTTCTGAGATCAGACACGACGCTCGTCGCGCCACCGCCGACGTTGTTCATTAGACAATCCGGTCTATTTAACGTGCATGCACGTTTAATACGTTTGTCTCGCATGACCGCCGAAGATATTACTGCGGGGATTGATTGGAAAAAATATAAAAAAAAAAATAATAATAAATAATAACAATTTGTATTACAAATCGAATCGTATCAAAAAATACCTACAAAAGTACCCACGATCCATATTATACATGTTATCCCATACGAGTAAACACTGTATATAATTTATTATTTTTTTTTTTTCTCTCTCCACGATCAGGCGTGAACGGTATTTTTTATTCCTATAATGTTACACTATGTACCTGCCTACTGGTGCGCCTATTTTTAAACGCCGCACAATGCACTTACGCGTACATACGGCGTGTAAAACGAACCGGAATATGTATTTATTATTATTATTATTATCATTATCGTTATTATTATTGTTATTATTTCGTGGGTGATTTATTCGAAACGACGATAGTTCGACGAGTGGTGATAAGTACCCGCCCGCCTATAATATAATAGGCACCGCGGTATAAGTACTGTTACATTTTTTTTTTTGTTCCCCTCGTAACCGTGCTCCGGTAACGGGATATTATCGCTTTATCACAATGCCGTAGTGGCTCAACACTCGAGCTTATAATAATAAAAATCAGCCTATCCATATATATATATATACATAAAAAAAAAAAAAAAAAAAAAAAAAAAATACGTGAATAATGATTTCCGCGCGTTTTGAAAATACATTTTTTAACCGGTCGTTTCTTCGGGTTAAGTATTATAGTTTTTTTTTTTTTTCCAAAGCGAATGTTATTGAAGTCGTACATTTACGCACGTGACTTCGAAAGATGACGAAAATAACACTTATCAAAGTCCTGTATCAATAATAATATGTAATCGGTAGGACGGTAAAGGAGTTTGGAACCGGTTTCCGGTTACGATTAAAATGTACAGAAGTCGTACCACGAGTCATAATATATAACGGGCAATATAATCAAATTTTATAAGCTTTACTTTTTTTTTTTTTATTGGCGTACATTCGCGATTTTAACGTTCACTCACTTCAAATTTTTAACCAACAAAAAACATATTCACAAAGCTAGAAATAGTTCAAAAATCGCCAGAATTATTTGAATACTTCACTATGTCTAGAAAGAGTTCGTGTACCTATTCTATGAAAATTTTAGGTTCCTATGAATGAATCAAAAAAATTAAAAACATTAGAAAAAATTATATTTCTGTTGTTTCCTAATTATCAAGAAAACAACAAGGAAAATAAAAAAAAAATATTCTCTTCAATAATGCGCCAACTCCACCAAAAATTTGGTACGAAATATCTCTCCCGAGTCGATAATCGAATCAAGATTTCTGGACGAAAAGTCATATATAGACAGACGAAAAAAAAACAAATAATTATAATAATAATACAAAATATAAAAATAATTTTTATCAACTTTTGATGTCATCGACCTCACTGTCAATGTGCATATTTTACCCACATTACAAATGTATAAAAATCAACCTAATATAACAAACATAAATTTAAAAGGAAAAAAAAATACTGTTAAAATATGACACATTTTTTTCGCACCGAAACTAAATAGGTGGTACTTGACAAAAAATTAATATTCCAAGTTGATAATCAGACAATCATTTTGTTGCACTTAACATTTGCTTAATGCATTATTAGCACATCAAGTTAAATAGGTTTGAATTTCTCAAATTTCAGAAAATAAATGTCAACACTTGTGCTTATTGTAACTATTGTTTTACGATTTGTACAACACGTAAATAAAAAGCAAACAAACGAAAAAATCCTTTAAAATCATTATTCGGTTTATTCGGACTAGCCCGTCTCGCAACCTATTCTCCAGCTATGTCCGTGGTCAAAATGTTCGGTTCACCACTCGAAGCGTCAACGTACTTGTTTACTACGACTTCCATTCGTTTACTCTCTTCTCGGCCTTCCCAAAGGGTCTTTTACCTTTCGCGGTCTGTCTCGGCGCTACCCGCATCGGTGCGTTCTGGCCTTTTCGTGCGGGCGTACCTAGCTCGTTTCAGCGTCTTACTTTCACGACCGTCCCTAAAGTATTATTTTTTTTGTAACCCGAGCGGTATAACGCAATATAATGTTATCACTATTGTCGGTCTGAGGATCCGCCGCACGAGTTGCCTAACGTACAGCATACGATAAAAAGTATACTGAAAATACTGATATTATAATTGAAATTGAAACCCACGTACGTATCGTTAGTAGAAGAGGTACGAACGTACCACCGAATTTCGCACGCACTAAAAATGATTCGTTTTTCATTTTTTTCTCCCGAAATTATAATATAATGCTGATGTGTAATTGGAGATTCGCCGAGTTACCGACATAATATTATAATATAAATATGATTGTTACGTTATGGAATGTAGAATGAAAAAAAAAAAACTAATCGAACAACGATGATGTTAAACGTATGATAAAGAAATGCATTATTATCTTCGAATTCTAAAAAAAAAAAAAAAAAAACACTAACGATGATACCGAGAGCGCGGTTACAGCATTATAATCGCAGTTTTATTCCCACGGTCACACTCGTCCAACGCGTTTATAATAAGTATGAATTATTTGAGCATAATATTTCTCCGACACTATTGTGAACGACGCATCGTGTACAAAACCGTGAATGGCAACGACATTTAACGACACAAACAGCACCGTAGTTGTACAGTACGCAATAATCGAAGGACGAAAATGTATTTAAATTGAATCTGCATACCGAGTGTACCGAGATATTATTATTATTATTATGTGTTTTAGATTCTGAGCGGGGCGAGGAATGTATTGGTTTTACGACGGTGAGTGCCATTTTGTTTATTCTGCCTTCGATAAACTCTTATACCGGAAATCTTTCTCCGAAAAAAAAAAAAAAAAAATTTTTTTTTACGTTCCGGGATTTATGACAGGCCGTAGTTTTTCGAGTGGTTTTCATAATATTTTGGAAAAACGTTGGAAAACCGGGAAAGTTTACGACATTAACGATTTCATTATCTTCGATTTATTAATTTCATTGAAATTCGAATAAAAATAATCGTAGGAAGCTAAAAATTTTACAAAATACTTATATTACCTTTTTCTAGAAATGGTACAGTCTTCAAAACATTCTAACGACTTTTGAGCTATTAATAAGTATTTGACATTTCATTTATCCGGTTATAATTGTGTGATCGAATAGAAATGCTTCAATATTCAATACGTAGTTTATTATAAATTTAACTTGCTGGTAAAAAAAAAAAACGTAAAATCGATCGAAATATAATACAATTTTTTTTTTTTATAAGCATTTTAATATCAAATGAGATAAAAAAAAAATATATATTGAATTTCAAAACATGTATAACGTCATTTCGCTCAGAATCGTGTTTAATTATCAATAACTTATCGTTGCGTACAGATAAAAATAAATAAATTTGTATTCTTCATTTTCAACTTTCCACCTGCAACAGTGACCTATCCATTTCTTAGTATCAGCCCTTGTATTACTTTGTTTGTTGTTCCTCCACGATTTTTTAACTGCGTAGAGTGCGCGTAAAATTCAGTGGCGTATGATGTTTAAAAACAATATATTTTTTTGTCCGTTTTCAAATATCGATGAGGTCAAAGGTATTTTATATTCAAAATGTAATTTTTTGTATCAATGCATTTAGTTTCAGTGCCGTAAAATCGACGAATTTTATTCTTTAACGCAGAGTTCAGCAGATTGAATGATTTTTCACATATCTTCAGTGACTGCAGTTTTTGCGATTTTTGACGGGGTCATGGTGACCGAATGAATGCATTCGAGTTTGTTTAAATTACGAGCTAAAATATCGGACACCTATAAAGTTACTGTAGGTAGAGAGGGTGGTATCACTAGGATTATGTTTAAGGGATCTGTTTTTACATTGTGTTCCAATGTAACTGTGCAACTTTATTGTGAGTTTATGGCAATAACACAAAATGGATACTTAATAATTATCAATGCGTAACTCAACACGTCTTGTAAAAATCTGATGCACGGCCGCATATACGTATTAAAATTTATATTTTTGGCGTAAATATGGCCAAAGGTGGAGGAAGTGTTTGAACACCAAAACACCCCTTCTCAACGTCACTGAGTATATAGAGTTTATAGGCTGAGTACGGAGCTGATTTACGATTTAAAAACGTGGATTTTCATATTTTGGCGGCAATGCGCCATCTGTTGATGTCGACGAACGGAAATAACGAAGAACTATATTGATTTGTCTTGATATAGAAAATACGGCCTTAATGAGATCCGAGAAGTTCAGTCTCGTGTTTTCGTACCTATTATAATATTACGTATAGACACGGGATTTTTAAAATCGTATTAGTAATTATTTAAAAAGTATCTATCCGTACGATATAATATAAAATAATCTTTTACAAATTGAAAAAATACATTTAAGCGCCTAATTTACTGACCCCGCGCGTGGCCAATACAAACAGACACGTACGTGAAATGAATTATTAATTAGGTACCCGAGTAATGTATTTAAAAAAAACAAAACAGCCGCCGGTGTCCCTTTTAAAAAAAAACCATCCTCCTTTAAAATCTCCTAGAAAACCTCCGGTACAAAAGGCGTGTCTACTGCGACGCGTGTATACTAAAGCCAAACAAATTGATGCATTTTGTACGTGTGCTTATAAATCAGGCGACACGGTAATCATGTGATTTTTGTCCGACGAAAACGTCAACAGATGAAAACGTTTCCGACAATAGGGTTATTACTGCAACGATGGAATTATTGCGAAATACTTTTTTCAACGAATTCGAATAGAATATATTTTTTAATTGAATTTTTTTTTTCTTAAGACGCTTGGAATATCGCAAATTATTATTGTAATACGCGATAAGATCGATAATAATATAGAAAAATAAAAAAAAATGTTTACTATTACACTTTGATGTATTTGTATTTCGAAGAAAATCACTGTAGATTTATAAAGACAACAGCGAACGTTTCAACGACAATTTTATGTGGCGTTTAGAATTCGATTTGCTGTCGGAACACCCAACAATTTTATCCGGAACAGCGTGTTCAGTTACGATTAATTGTGTAACGTGTAAAATTATATGCTGTTATTTTAGCAGGGAATTTAGGAAGAATGTAGAGTAAGTTGATTTATATCTGCACGCGTAAACGATAAAACATTGGAAATGAAAAACGACTCTGCGCAGATCACCATTATCAGTCGTATTTTTCGTATTAAAAAAAAAATTATCAAAAACAAAAAAAAAAATAGCCAGTTTGTCAATTTTAACTACAAGGGAAATTAAAAAATGACTTCATCGTTGCACGGACTATATTAAAAACTCTACAAGATTCCCGTAATATTTTGATTGAAGTGAGATTCCTGGAGTAAAAAAGTTCTTTTACAGACACCAAACAAATAAAAAACGCGCATCCGCAGTAAAACCTATCCGTTCTTCGATTCAATCAATGTCTCAAAAAAGCCATAGGTCATAACTTCACAGTTAACTTTCAACATTTTAACTCGTTAATGTCATCGACACTGATAAGATTATCGTGGTATTTATTAATTACGATTAACTTTTCAAAGTCCTTAAAAACGTTTTGAAAAATAAAAAAACCACGATAATTGGATCCATTATACGGAATTGACGAAAATTTACCGTATACGAAACAGAGACAATTAATACAATATGACAGTACACGCTTCGGTAGGCGGATTGAAGATTTGTACGGATGGGGGTGGAAACCCCGTTTGAAAACGAATATTTCTTTGTAATAATCGTAAATGGTTTTTTTCGTTGTGGTTTTTTTTTTTTTTATCGTAAGTAAAATCCAATGTTCTCGTGTATAAAATACTGCGGTAAGCCGCCGAAACAGCCGAAATATGCAATTCCCGTAAAATTATTCGGATATCTCGGTATTTTGTTTTTTGCTAGGTTCTAAAATAAAGTAGCTACCCATACATTTTTTTACGCTATTACTTATATACTTGGAAGTTTAAACGGCGTTTTCGTGAATACTGCTATACTAATACTAATACCGTAACGATATTACACAAAATACCTGCTTACTTACATCGCGCACATTATACTGCGTATTACCGCGACTTTGGGGAATAGTAATTTTGTCCGTATTGTTTTTTAGTGGGTAGGTGTTTTTTTTTTTTTTTTTTTACGAGTTAAATTAATTGAAAAACGAACATTATTTAAAACGCGATGCGGTTGCATAATATTCGATTATTAAACTTTATTTAGAAACGTTTGTTCGATAAACATTTTGTTGGTTTTTTTTTTTTTAGAAAGTTATAATAAAACGTCCATATATTAATAGTTATTTAGGTGGTTTTTTTTTTTTAATGTTTTTAAGACGCCGCCGAAGTATAATAACACCGCACTTTGTGCTGCAGCGGCGCGACGGGTGTAATAATACAAATGGAACGGCTTTTTTCGTTTTTTTTTTTTTTTAAATAATGTCATTAGATACTGTACACGAGGGAATAGTTATGGGAAAACGTGGGCACCGAAAACGACGTCCGGGACTCCGAAAATTACGCAACACGTTCACGCCGAATTTCGACCGTTCGGTTTTTCGGCTGTTCCATTAACGGACAAATTCAAAATGCATTTTACATATTACGCTGCACAGCGTGATTGTCAGCGGCGGCGAATCCCACGCGCGGCACCCTCCGCACAGTTTCGGTACGGTACCGACGGATACGAATTATCGGTAAACGCATGTAGACGTTTTGAACCGTATTGAAGCGTGCGGTTAAACGGCGAAACATCTCCACGAAACTATAAACGGCCGATTTCGACCGAAAAGGCTATTTTCGCGCGCCCGTGAATAAAATATTTCAACAGCCGCGGCTCGACGCGAGCAGCGAAAACTATTACTGAACTACGCGTCAGATTTTTCGCAAAAATGAATCTGCTTTTTTTCCGCATCCGACTCTCGGCGTCACGCCGAATAAAAACGCGCGTCACGGGTGGGTTGGCGGTTGGGGGGGAGGGAGAAAGGGATTGAAAAATACGGAATTCGCTTACCCTCCGACCGGCGTCTGACGCGTGATGTCGGTGCGCGGGTCGGCGTTGTTGATGGCCGGCGGTTGTGCGGCCGCCAGTACGGCCGCGGCCAGTACGCAGCACGCTCCGGCCACGAGTCGACCGGCCGGCGTTCGCATCGTTCCCGCCGCGTTCCTCCGCTGTTCCGTCGCGCTCCCTGGTCCCGCCGATGTCCTCGGGGGGGAGAGTTGTGCGTGGCGAAATGTCGCGCGACGACTCCCGGGGTTGTTTCGCGTGTTTTCTCCCCGATCACCGGCGCTCGGCGGCCCGCGGCTGACGGTCGTCGACGGTCCGCGTCGTCATCGTCTTGCGTGATCGGTGTCTCGGGGTGTGGGGGGGTCGTGAGCCGCTGAAAATCGCTAAACAGTATCGACGATTACGAAAAAAAAAAAAAAAAAAAAAAAAAAATGAAAAAAAATTCGAAAACCGCGAACGGGCCGGAGAGACGGATAACCGACGGGTCTATACCGGAGAGAAAAACACCGGAAAAGCCGCGTTCGCGAGAGGGTGTGTGTGTGTGTGTGTGTGTGTGTGTGTGTGTATGGGGGCAATTCGATATCGTACCGACCGCGACTGTAGACTGCGTGCGGAACAACAGAATATCGCGCGGACGTAAAGAAACGAAAATATTCCAATATTAAACTGTTACGTTTATATTAATCGCGAGGACGGTACGCGCGTGTCAGATGATGCTGTCGAGCACAGCCGATCGGACCGACTGAACGCGGCCGGTCTCCCGACGCCGATACGGACCGGCGAAACGTGTACGCGCGCGAGACGATAATAATAATTATTATTATAATAGCCGATGTTACGAGTTTTATCCCACCCGGTATATGGTAACGAGACCGCAGCCGGTTCGCTGTGCGTTATCACAGCCGCCGCCGCCGCCGCCGACGACGCCACGTTCTATATTATTACAATATTACGTTTTTTTTTTTTTTCTGTTATTTTAACGCGTCGTCGTCGCGCGGTACATACGCGATGATATTATTTTAATAATGCACGCGTGATATATTACCCCGGACGTGTTAACGTGTACGAAATTTTAACACTATTCGTTACGATATTTTATTTATAGTACGACACGTCATCGTCGCCTCCGACGGAGCCGCCGCCGTTCGGACCGTCGCACGTGCGTTCCGGCGGGTGTCCCGGACGACGCGGCGGCGGCGGCGGCGGGTTCGTTAAAAAAAAAAAAATGAATACGGGCCCGGGTCGAACGTCCCGGCGGGGCGCGACGTCGAAATCCCGCGGACAACCGGGAAAGTGTAGACGGTTTGGTCGCGATTTATTCACGATTCTCAATTTTTGCTACGTCGTCCCCTCCCGTTCGTCGAAATTTCTCGGGCGCTTCTGGGGCGACGTTTCCGTCTTACGAGGGTTGTCCGCCGTTTTTATTTTATTCGTTCTCTTGTGCCTCTAGTCGAACATCACAATCGATAGATTACTGTCGGCACACAACACTAACATCAGTCGTATTATTCTGGGTACACGCGCGGCGTCGTACACCTACACCCGCGTTAACGGAAGAGTTTACTACGTTTATGGGGTGTCCGGACCTGAAAACCCCCGCCCTTTTGGTACGCCCCCGTCGCGCGCCGAATGTCGAATATTCCGGACTTTCGAATAATTAAAATGCCTACGCGTCGACACAAAGGATAATATGTTACGGCCACGTACGAACCGAGTCCCGTGGCGACAACCCATTCCGAATCGCGCCCCGGCTATTGGTTTGGATCCTACCGACCGCGTCCCGTATGTAATGTTATAAGAGCTAAACATGATTTCCAAACGGAATCGACGTTACTTCAGAACTATACAGTTAGATAGAATAGAAGGACCAACCGACAAAATGCATCGCATTTTCAAAATCGGCAAAAGCACTTTTTGTAGAAAATATGACAATGGCGCTTTGTTCAGGCACTTTCAGACTAAATGTATACAGTTGCCAATCGACATTCGTATCCACGAATGACAAATAAATTGCTTTTTGTTTCGCTCACCGTAATCAATGTTAAAACGTAATCGTTTATACCCGATCGATAATAATAGTGCAATAACCAACAATCGCATAATGTTTATAGACATTTTGGATATCGCAGGTGGCCCGGACGCAATTCGGATGTGCTCAAGAAAAACCCGGAACGCGTTCAGTATTATACACACACGCATTTACTCGGGACGCAACTGTAGTGCGCATTGGATAACATTATCTGCCAGATCCTGTCGGGCAACGGCTATTTTTTTTTTCAGACTTACCATAGAGCACATACACGTGTTTACACATTACGTTAGGGTGACCAGACTTGAAAAAATAAAAAACAGGACAAAATTATTTCAGTGATACATTCAAAATAATTTATTAATCATTAAAATTTATTAAAGTTTTCATTTGTTATGTACAATTTATTGATATTAATTTAGAATTTTATTGTCTTTAAAGAGCCATTTGTACATTTTAAGATTATTTTTTAAAATTAATTTATTTGTACGGGTTTTGATGACGACGCCATAACATGCAATCTTGCTAGTATATTTGTTCGTTTTAATTGTGTCGCACTCGATTATGATGGCAATGAATATTAATAGTGAGTATTATTATTCCGTCACAATTGGTAGTCTCGTACCTCAAACAAAGCCATGGGATCTCCGAGGACACGTGCGCGTGTAATTCACCCAGTTATATCCGTCCAGCGTAACTTCCTGAATACAAATCGCGTCCGATTTTAATACATTTTCGTGGCAGACGAAATTATTTAGTTAACAGCCGGTCGGTTGCAGGGGATAATTCAGCGGTGGCGTGGCGAAGATTTATTTAAGAGACAATTGCATTCGATATTTCCGGTGGGAAGTGAGGGACTGGTCGCGAAATGAGACGTCGGCGGACCGAGAGGATTTTTACTATCAGATTCAACGTAAATCGGTCGGCGAAATGGAAGGCAACGGTACGGAAACGAACCAAAAAAATCCAGATATGTTTTCGCAACTGACCAGCCGACAATAATTTGGCTATACGCCATTATTAATAAATATATATTAGTCTCATAATATGATCTCTGATCTGTAGTTTTCGCATCATTTAAATAAATAAATAAAATTAATATAAATAGTATACGGTTTGGTAAAATTAAGTCGTTTATATTTTATACAGTTCCGTCATCGTGGCGTGATAGTTATCTAAAACATAGATCGCAGCAACAGGTGTGCTATTGAAATCGACGTAATAAAGTATGTATGCAGCACATTGCGTGTCCCTCAAAAAAGCATCGAAATCGCCTCTGTTGTTTGCTGTTTATGTTGTAAAATGTTTTAGCACGTGAAAGGCGCTCCTTTTTTTTTTTTTTTACTGTTGAACGATGACCTCAAGTTTTATTACATAGTATGCGTGTTTTTCTCGTAAATAATTAAAAAAAAAAAAAAAAATGTCCGTCTTAGCTGTTTATTAGCTCTAATTATATTACCCGCTATTATATTTTATACAAGCTGTTCCGCCCGTCATTGTCCGTGTGCCAAGCCAATGTGTAATAAAAACAATTTCCCCCTGGATTCTGTGCTTAAATCCCCGTCAATATCACTGCAGTTATCCGTGGTTGCTCTTAAATGTTTAAAAATCCCTCTTTTTTAATTTTCATTTCAAACTTATGCGAATTCACGAATTAGTTATATGGTTGCTAAGTAAAGAAAAATACATATAAATTATTATTTGAAATTAACCCAAACTACCGAAGGTTAGGTATATTACTTGTACTGGCCAGCTTGAATATTTCAATAGTTTAAAAACTTCTCCGGACAATGCGGACTATTTTGCGAAAAATCGCGTAAAAAATTGTTCTCATCATTTCGAAGGCAACACGTGATTTTTATTTTTATGTACAATAGGTCAGGTTTTTAACGTATTTCACTTTTAAAAATCCGAACGGTACGTACATTTCATAATAAAGTATTGTTGCCGGACAACGTACAGAATAATCAATAAGCGTTCGCGTTTTACGAAAAATGACCGAAAACTCAGTACTCACTCGTGTGGAAATTATCGGCCAAAAAACACGACCTTTTACCGCACAAAAGAGAATTTCGCACGTCGTAAACATAATTTACAGGTAAAACACATTTCATAATATCGTACCTACAAACTTATTTGATTAACGAATACTGCAAATATAAAATACGTATAAAATATATAATTTTTTTTTTTCAAAGTCGAGTACCTATCGTTACAATTATAATTTTGAAAACATATGAATACTGTGCGCGATCGATCCGATTTTCGTTTTTCTTCTAATATTCTTCCTTTTTAGGTAAAACTGCAAACACCGAATTTACCGTCAAATAAATAAATTTAGAGGTAGCTTCAATAATCCTGCAATATTATGTATAAGCATATTCGTTGTGACTTAAATCCGGATAATCCGAAAATCCGAGTTTCTGATTTTAGACAACATAATTTCGTATTTCAAGATATGAAAATGATAATTTCTGGTTGCAAGATGTATAGTTATGATTGTAGTTTATGAATTATATGAGAAATGCCTAAAATAATCCGAAATCCCGATTTTGAATACATTTTCGGATTTCTCCGCTAACGGGTATAGAGATTTATAATTAATGCTCGATTTTATAACCACCGAATCGCGTGTACACAAAACCGTAATAATTAAGCGTAAAATCAAATACGAAATAAATTTAAATATGATTGAATTTTTAAACTCTTCTATATATTACTAATTTATTACTATTCTCTCGCTATATTCATGATATTGTGTTTGTAAAATGTCACCGGTAAATTTAGATAGATATCGAGTCGAATAATTATACTTAATATATTATAATCAATTTTATCTGTTAAATAAAATTAAGATGCATAAAAAAAAAACGTAGAGGTATCTATTATCGCTTCCGTAAATTATGTATATTTTAGGCGTAAAGATTACGTAAAATTAATAAGACTCGATGTGTTTAGGTCTTTTGATGTACTCACTAATATAAATTAGAATGAGAAAAACAACGGGAATAAAAAACACATAATTTCCATTAAATCGGGTTACGCAGATTAAAAAGTCAAGAAAAAAAAACAATTCCTGGGAAGGCACCTAGTGATTTTCTGTAGGGAAATCGTTTTACAAAACTTAATGAATTCAATCCTTTTTAGAGAAAATTAAAATTAAATGAACACATTTTTAGATTTTCAATTCGTTTATGTAATTGTAAAACTTTGTAATTTATTAAAAACTGGGAATATTATACGTTCTAATGAAATTTCGTTTTTAATTTAAAAAGAGATTACAACACGCACCTGGGTCTGCAACCTATAAGGTTCAATACGAAAAGTATAATACGTAATATTACGACGTGTATAATTGCTTTACAACTAAAATTTATTTTAATTAACTTAAAACTTAATTTTAATAATATATTTTTAAAATATTATAATCATACAAAAAATATGTACGATTTGATTGCATGATGAGATTTTATAATTAAAAAAAAAAAGAAAAAAAAACAAGATGCATACTTCACACCATCTGTTTGTCATTGTGTTTTATGTGGGAAGTGGCGATAGAGTGATATATCATACGATAAATGCAATGATTATCACGAATTAAGTTTACATTATCGGTTGCCTTTTTATTCTTTAAAATAGCAAAGGTAAAGCGGAAATCAACAAAAATAATACAAACCGTTATAAATATTATAATGTTGTTAGTTTTATTTTTTTCAAATTTTGAAAATCTAGAAACAATTTTTAATCGAATTGTGTACCATCGGCCGAAAAATCCACGTCTTTCGTGGGGATTTACGGATCACGTGAACAGGTCGGAACATTTAGTCAATCGAAAATGTGTTTTCCGTAATGGTGGATTTTCGATACATTTCTGGAGGGATCCTCAAAAATATTACGTATTTCGAAGGCATTATATTGTTGTATACCAAATTATATCGGCGTCTGTGAGGGCTTTCCCCTACGTAAATCCGACACTGGTTTTCCGAGACAAAAGCATACGCACACAATTTTGGTGAAACCGAGAGCTTCTTCGCGATTCACCGCGATTATTTTGAGGACGGACACATAGACGTGTATAAATCTTTAGCGTTCTGGGGCACTAGTTTTTACCGTCATTTCAAGACAACACGTGTTTTTTTATTTTTTTTTTTTTTTTACAACTCGCTATGGAAAAAAACAACTTTTTAAACCGTTCATTTTGAGCTCTAAAACACGTCATGACTTTAGGCCCAGTGTAGCGGGTGCAAACTGTGGGACGGAGTTGACATTATAGAACTGCTGCTATTATACCACGATGTTCTCTTGACGTCCCTTCTCCTCGGCCCGTCAATAAATACGTCCAAATACATAAAATAATTACGGTCTACCGTCACAAGACCCGGATATACCGTGATGCGATACGTAGAAAACTGTTTTTTTTTTTACTGGTTTGACTATGTGTATTTTTTTTTTTTGTTTATATGAGTGTGTCTTTTCTACCAGAATATCGCTGAAAAATCGCAAGCAATTAATTTTGTTCTTTTTAACATACAGTCACTGTCAAAGAATGCCATTAATATTTCTCTAATAGAAAAACAACAAGATATATTTTTTTATTGTATTTTTCGTCTAGTTGGTAAGCAAGAAAGTCGTTTTTTGATTTTCTTTGTAGTTTTTTAATAATTGAGCGAAACCAAAAAATACGTAGAAAGAACGGGACAATTTATAATACATTGAGCCTTTTTATAGAGTTAATAGTATTCATGTTTAATTTTTCTTTTATAAGATACTCATCGGATTATCTTGTTTATTCCATTTTATGAATGGATGTAAGTGTGGAGTCTCTATTTTGTAATCAAATTTTAATAATATTTTTTTTGTTGTGCTACGATCTCAATAAAATTATGAAATTATGAAATGAAATAAAAATTGAATTTCCTCTCGAATACTGGTTACAAATTGTTTGATGTCGATTACAATTAGTAACTAAAAGTTAACTAAATTTTGAAATTGATTTGAAATCGATAGGACTAAGTTCACGGACGTAATTATTATTTTATTATTTTTAATTGTGTATTGATATTTATTTTTATTGGTTGTTTTTTTTTCTGTGGACTCCGATTTTCGTGTATAGCACTTTTTCCTAAAGAATATTAAAGAATATTTTTCCTATTGGGCGATACTTTAAGAAGAGGTTATTTTTTAATTTTCTGAGTTTTTACAATAAATGAGAAAAACGGGAAAATGTACGAAATGTATTATGTATTTTATTATTTATTTCGTTCGTCATGTACACGATATTTCACACAATAACGTTGTTTTCACGCGATTGTGATATAACGTGTACGCCCGTGGAACTTATAACATTATTGTTATTATCGAACGCCGATGGCCCACTGGCCTTTGATCTGGTCGTTGTAAAGTCGGAAGTGACCGGAGCAAGAACGGTGCGAAACGATATTTTATCTGTTATTGGCACGGACGTAGCAATTTCGTTTCGTTATAAATAATGCGTAACATAATATTATTTGAACTGTGGCTACTGGGAACATCTATACCTATACAGAGATTATTTTTAATAATTCCATACGATTAGCCAAACTATGTTTACTTAAACAATAAATTATCGGCCGACCTTTCGTATTTACCTACCTATTCGAAACCGCGTAACTGTAATACGTAGTTACGTCGAAACGCATTGTTCCTCCGCCAAAATAATGAATTACTATTTATAATCTTAGATTTAATATTTACACAATTTTTATCAATACCTATAAAATGGTTCGAAAATGGTTCATCTCCCGTACGGAAAATTTAACTCGTATTAAGAGTTTATAATTGAAATCTAAAAATGATTTTCAATATTAGGTATACGTGGGCTGAAAAAACCGAACATACTTCGCATATTACAAGCCAGGCACATGACCAGGGTTTTTTTTTTAGGAGGGGGAGGGTGGTAATCTTACACGCAGTTTATCATCAACTACCAATAATTGTCTGTGTGAAAAAAATCATCTGATATTTCGGTGATTAGCTTCCATTTTGAGAGGAGGACCCATGGACCTCCCCCCTAGCTACGTGCCTGACCTTTAGTATAGATGGGAAAAGTCGGGAAAGTATACATAAGATGCATATTATACGATAATTTGATGTAAGAAATTTCAGTTTAAAATGCACTATTATATACAATTATAAGAAGGGAAACAAAATTTGTACGATTTTAGTTTCTATTTAAGCAAAACAGCAATATATATGTATCATGTATTTCTTAATGTTTCAATAATACTTTTTTTTTTTCCATTCAATTTGGTATAGATAAATTAATGTTACAACATTCTCATTGAAAAGATAGTTTATCTAAGTAAAAATTACCGGCATTTGTGCATCACTAAAATGTCCTAGAACGGCTGGTGGATCACCGACTCCATTGATTTTATAGTTTCCTATATGTTAATGTCATAAAATCAATGACGACACGTAATAAACTCACCGATGTTGGCCCCTCATCAGGGTCGATGACCGCGGGACATTTTCCCAAGAAATATATATTTTAGGTACCTATCTATAAATAAATTTGTTTTTAACAAGAGAATTCCCAACGGAGCGAATCCGCGAAACGTATACGCTTTTTGAGCCCAAAGTTCGTCGAATGCACAGTGTCATCTCCTCGGGAGATTTTCTCAAGAAGTTTACTACTCGACCATATTATATTGTTCCCATTAAATATCATAATAAAGACATTCCAAATGTTGGTGACATTATGCTCGATACGGGGTAATCCTTTGAAAAATTCCTTTCGCAATAATACGACTCTGAGGATTTCTCGGAAAATTAATTTATGTTAACCCATCGTCCGTAAACATATTATGACGCACACATTGGATAAATTTTGAACAAAAGCGTATTCAGGAGAGCTAAGGGGGAAATAACCACTCGCTTCGGCTATGATTATGCGTATATTATGTACCGTTTTAAGATTTGAGTCTTTAGGCCTATTTCTTCCACTCCTGGAAGAACATTTGTCCATCGATCGTGTATCAAAACGATTTAAGAAGAAAATAATTTTATTATTTATTTAATTTCGTTCACATCGACATGGCCACTTTAGGTTAGGCGTCCATTCGGGCACTTTTATGACTTAAAATAGTCCGGATTAAAAAGTGTAGCTGAACAATTGAGTTATTGTACTGACTTTGATTACATACATAAACTAAAAACTTAATAAACTTAAAATGTTTTAACAAAAGTATTAGGTGCCGAGTTACTAGCAGGCTTAAATTATTAATACATACACATACATAAATTTATACACATGAGTAACTTTTCAGATAATCTAACCGTATATAATTGAATTTTAAGTCCACTTAGTGTAACTGTAAGCATTTAATGTTCCGGGAAATAAACGGCCAGAAAATAGGAATGCAGAAAATAAAAAAGTGTCTTGCCAAAATGTAAAAATGAAAAAATATATTTAAACAAAATGTATAATTGTAGATACACAATTAACTTTTTTAAAACGTTTAAATCTGTATTCGGATAGTGTTATTAAATTCCGATAGTCTAATACTTATGTATTTTAATAACTCATTGGGATCGTAAAAACAACTTAAATTATTCTAAAAAAACAAAACAAAATAAAATACATAAATAAAATGAGCGTAGAATCGAGTAAATATTTAGGATTTTTTTTTACGCCATATGATTCCAATTCATTAAACACGTTAACAAAAATTATGTCCAAGTACTATATAATTTCAATTATTTAGTCACGTTCTTTTCGGCGATTATATGGACATTGAACGGTATTATTAAAAAAGAAGAAAAACTAATTTTTGCGGTTGATCGCCGTGCTTAACTTTTATTATTATCGATATTATACTTGAAAACTAATAAAAACTAGATTACGCTACTGTCCGACGTAAGTAAGTATGATTGCTCAAAGTTTAAATAATTTGATAAAATACACGCGTACCAAAAGAAGTTTTGTCAATTTTATACGGAACCGTTAAGTTTACATTATAATACAGTCGGAACGTAGGTACTTATAATAAGGTTTGTATTATACGGATAATATTATATTATATTGTATATAGCTGGTGCGCTTTAGAATTTTTTTTTTTTTGTCCACGCACACGAATTCCGGTTTTCGGTCAGGTCATTTGTCGACAAACGTAGTTCCTAATACTCTAATTAGAAATAACTTTACTCACGGTGTATGTCAAACACCCGTCATTAGAGTGAAAATTTTCCCCGCCTATTTCCTATTATAGAAATAGTTTCTGCGAAGCAATAAATAACTGAATACAATAACCGAAACAATACTGTAGTACATTTTTTCTATTAATATACCACTTTCCTCGTTCCTACTGTTATAAAAAAGTAAAATTTGACCGTAAATATGGTTTGAGTGGGGGTTGAATGTTGGAATATCCTCAAAAAGAATATCCTTGAAACCAACGCCACGAAAATGTAATCCTTCCGGCTTCATTCGGGTATGGGTGTACAAGGCTAAAAAAAAAACACTCCTTTCTTGCAATAATCTGCAATAATTATTATTGTAATTCAATCGACATTTTATCACTTCAATCCTCCCATAAAACAACTCTATCTGCCGAGTTTGAGCTCATAGATAAAAAGTAAAAGTATCCAAAAGTACGGGAAAGTACATTGCGACGGTGGACATCTATTTTCAGGGAACAGCCGATGACTGCTGTATAGTATTTACATTTATAGAAATATAATAGCAATATAACCTAACCGAGAAAATTAATGTCTAAATTATTCAAAAACAAAAAAAAAATAATAATAACGAACTTTTAGAAAATAATTTACAAATTTTTTTTTTATGAATAACGCACTTTGCTGTTGAAAAGCGTAATCGGACACCCGGTGTGTTAACAACACGTTTCGTTTTCCGGTCTTGTAACCTTGACACAGAATCGTAATTAATGGTGTGTATAGATATTATTATATTAGTTCAAATGTTAACGCAGTTACTAAAAATATATTATTCCTAGTGTTAAAATAACAAATTATTCCATATCAAACGCGTTTCCTACCGCAGTTTCTTTGATAATTTCAGAGGTGTTGAATTCCGCAAAAAAAAAAAAAAAAAAATTAAAATAATAATAATTCAGTACTGTTTAAAAACAAAATTATGTTTTTTTTAATCTAATAAGAATCATTAATTTTTACCGCTATGAAAAAATTCGAGTAAATAACATAATAATTAAACGGTTAGTTATACTAAAATAATATAGTATATTTCAGTCAAACAAAAAACGATTCTAAATTAAATTCAGCTATGTTTAATATATTTTATTGAAATACTGTGATTTTTAAGATTTTTGCAAAATTTTGAATTTAAAATGCGTATAAAAATACCAATACGTTTCGATCAGCTTTTTTTAAATGACTAATAAGTTTAACGTGTTAAATATTCAAGCACGACCAAAACAATTTTGTGCGCATTTACATGAAACCAAATTGAAAACTAAACAAAATAACCAAAATTTAAAATGACTTTAAATAGCTCGGAAAATGTCAGATTGTCTAAATAGGCTAATGAAAGTATTTTGAACAACTTTTAAATCATTGCAATGATTTTAACCGTATTACAACAACAATAAAAGACTAAATCGAAAATAACGAAATCTAAAAATTAATGTAAACTTTCTCGGTGTTTTTCTTGCACGATTACATGAAAAATTGACGTCCCAATACACCAACTTGATCCAAAGTTAAAATAAAAAGCACACAGCATTGTGCACAGCGATAAAATCAATACATAATCTAAAACACATCTCGCAGTAAAACGTGAAACTAATGCATTACTCGTTGCACTTTGAATCTTAAAATGTTCCACTATTTTAACAAACATTTTACTCGCGTACAAATTGGCACCGATAAATTGTTACTTGTCAGTATATTTTTACAACAATAAATCAGTTTTTCTATAGTTTGGAGGCCGATATCCATCGCCTTGTCGTGACTAATAATTTCGATATTCGTGTATCAATCACCAACCATATTTAATCAAATCTGCAACATTAGACAATATAATAATAAAGTGGAATAAATCATAAATACATACTCGTATCTCAATATTGATTTAACAATTATGATTTATAGACATGTATTTTTTTTAGATTGTATTCGAACAACAGAAAACGCGCTCGCGTTTTTTATTAATTGAACATACGTCTATCTGAAAAACGACATTAGTCTAAAAATGGTTACTCGAAGAAAACCACAAAAAAAAAAAATAATAATAATAATAATATTTTACGGTGAAATCAAAGAGATTCAACAGAATGTGCTTGGAGAATTGTACAATTTAAACAAATAACACGGGCTCTAGGAGCGCGTTTAAAAAATGCTGGTCTTTCTACAGCTCGTCGTTTCTACAACACATGATTTTCCTCGGTGCTTTTGCTCGGCTGAACTATATTATTATAGGTTCATATTTGATTTCATAAACAGAACTCATATATTTTATTCTCAAACGGATTAACCTAATCGGGGATATTTACTTATTTTTAGCTTTACACCAATCGGTGGCGTAAATTGGCCAGTGCGAACTCATCTTTTTGCACAACCAAACAATTTTGAAATTTTGTATAAGTGAGTACTTACAATTTCTGTTTTCGAAAGTAAACATTTGTTTACCTGCGTATACCTGGAAAAATTATCAAGCCACTGCTACCAATGACACGATAAAAAAGATAACAGATAGTGCGTGTCTATCCGCAGAAAACACATTTCACGCGCCTATATTACTAGTTTTTCGATATTTTTCCACTTTTATTGTTTCTCAAATATGCAGTACAATCGATATGTACCTAACGTTTTATTTTGAACTGCGGATGTACTAAAATATATTGAAAACTTTTGGATATCATAATATCGGAGTTGGAGTTTAATCGAAACAGGAAAAAAGAAAAATGTATTAAACTTGATTAAACTTCATTATTTTCGGTTAAATATTTCGCTTAAAACAATATGATTAAAAACTTACGAACATTACGCATATATGTAATAGCGTTTTTCGTATATTGTCATGTTTTCAGACCGCATGCACGGTTAAACTTCCGTGGGTTATAATATATAAGCTGCGCTGTCAAGAAAACGAATGTCATTTAACCGTTTCGCATAAACGTGCAGGCACTGCGTGTAATAATAACGCACAAAAAAGTGAAATATTATCAACTGTCGGAGAACACGTCCGTGCGATTTAAATATTGATGTACCTACTCGCAAAACGTACAGCCGATAATAATATACGATGTGTTCATTTTTCTTACATTTTTCTTTTGCTTCCGGCAGTGTATACTACACAATACTATAAAGGCCCGAGTATCCGCAGTAATTCGTTCGGAAACGATTTCAGCTGTATTTGCGGTGTAGAAAGTCAAAAAAAAAAAAAAAAAATGAAATATTATGGCGAACGAGATTTATCTAACGTTTTTAAAAAATTTTAAAATATGAAAGACTGTTTCGCGTAAAAATAATCTTTAAAATCACTAAATCACGTTTGGCGTACTATAATGTGTAGGTACACAATAGAATACTATGAATGATAATAATGTAATGATATTTAGTGACGGACACTCCCGAAAAGTTTATACTGTCGATAGTTTTTCGATAATTTGCACCAACTATCGAACGTTTTACGTGAATATTTTTCCCGTGACCGATCGGTTTTATTCGGGATACCGGAAATCGTTGGAATAGTTTTAGAATAACTATAATTGAATACTTATTAATCTATCACATAGTTAGAACGCGTTCAACCTCGAACAATTTGGCAGTACCTTTGCGGTTGTGGCGCTTGCCATTAATCGCCGTCACTAATAAATTCAGTAGCGTCCCGTACATTTTGTGGGGACTACACTATAAAACACCCTGTGCCTTACATTGGGTATTTTATATCTTTCGTACGTTTTATACAGTTTATAGGGAAATGGATATCAATTACACAAAAAAATATTCACTACCAAAACAAAACGCAAAACATAGAGAAGAAAATTATTGTGCATTTTTTAGTTATAATTACCTAAGTAAATGGCATTTTGATTATTATTTCGGTTTTAGTGGCGTATGCGGCAGTAGCAAAACGATATTGAAGCATATGTATATCAATGAATATTTTTGTATAATTTTCAAACTTCTAAGAAAATATAATGAGAATATTTTAAGGTTTTTTAGAGAATATTAGCATATTTAGGCGTTTTCAGAGAATACAAATACAAACATAAATATTTAATTTGTTTCATATTGCGCATCCATTCGCCTATAAATTTCAAAGACTTCTCAAAGATCGCTTCTCAAAGACCATGTTCGTTTGGCCCCGTTTTCTATTCGAGAGCATACACGGTACTCAGTAGTATACCCTATGGGAACACCACCGAGCGGTAAATTATTATTATAATAATTAATATATTAACTATAATATATTTATTATAATTATATATTTTTTTCCAACCAAATTTGTACGATTATTTTTTTCCTTTTTCTCAGTGCGTGGTCGTTTTGTAAAACGTGCCGTGAAAAGTGTATTTTCCTGATGGCGCTCGGCCACCGTCCGCGCAATGGCGATAATAATGTATTATAACATTATGTAACATTACGTCTCCTAATAGTGATATTTTTTTTTTTTTTTTTTTAAACCGTATTGACCATAAAGCGTTTAAAAATAATATTAACACTAAAACAAACAAAAAAAAAAAAAAAGTGTCGTTTTCTGTTCGTTCTATTACGCGCTGCGCCTACGATATTTTATCCACCGTAGTACCGTAATACGGTATTCTGTAGTGATGCGTCGTCGCTTAATGCACTCGTTCCATTAAGACAATGTCATCACGGAATGTTTTCTTGTAGGCCGATAGTAACCGAACGCGCATTATACAATGTTACTACGATGATGGTCCGTCTGGTAAAATATACCGACAAAATTCAAATCGATAATTGCCGATTATGTCGCGCGTCGTCCACACACCAAAATAATAAAAACATATTTTGTATAATGTTAAGTGGCGATACGGTGTGCGCGGAGGAGGTTTTCGTCAATATTCGGTGTCAATAACCGCCGCCGGCACGCGTTATCGAGGCGGGAAGTTGCAGTTTTTTTTTTTGATTAACGGCGGCGCGTATATAATAATATAACGACGAATTTGTTATTATAATATTAATATTGGTGGTCCAGAATTTCCGATTGTGAAATTATATTATCTTATTTTGATAGTCTAACTGAAAAAAAAAAAAACTCATGATAACATGATAATTGTGAATAAAAAAAAAAAATAGAACGTTCTTCAACATTCCTGTGCCCTTCTCGTGTCTCTCTGATCTCGTCGCTCGAATCTGAACTCAACGATTGTGGGCCGGAAGAGGAGTCGGACGGCGGCGAATTGGAAAGGCACGGGCAGTGAACACCACAGGTATTTCGACTGCTTTTTTTTATATGCTTGTAAAGCTTTGTAAACAATACAGTCATTGTTATTGTTTGCCTTTGTGACGACTACTTGACGTTTATTGTTATAATCATTCGATGATAAATAATGTGTGAAAATTAAAGTGACTTTAATAATAAGTCACTATAATTACAGAGTTGATTTTTGATATCTTCGGGTACCTGGTAAAACATGCTAAGTAAAAAAAAATATTGACGTTTTAGGTATATTTTTAATTCCACCACAGTTTTCCGCTTCTCCTGTAAAATTTATTAAAGTCGACTTACAAGATTTTACTACGTTTCCGACGATTTTGCGAAATGTAAAAATAAGTAAATTATAAGTTATATAGGTTTGGATTTCTATGCACACTGCATAGAAAACACTTTTTTAGAGCTTGCGATATGCTTGCTATGCGATGCTCGTATAATTCGAAATTTTATTTTTCGATTTAAAATGATTTAATTCATTTTTAAGAGCACTTTAAAGGTTTTGAGGCATTTTGAAAGTTTTCAACATTTTTCGAATTTTATTTTTAGATCTTTGCACGCAAACATGATTTGTATGTAACTTTACTATCACGTACGTACTCATATTTTATTATCGAACAATAGTAACATTAAAACTTAGATAACAAGTGGTAGCATCTATATGGCAATATGAACGCAGCACATTTTGACACGTTATAGATTTTCTGTTTAATAACCAGTTAGAGCAATAAAATCGATACCATTCAGTACGAGTTTTGTCGAATTAAAAGATTAAAAATTTTCATTCTGTCAGTAAAACTATATTGAAATCTATATTTAAATATCATCTATATCAAAATCAAAAAAAAAAAAAAAAAAACGAAACAAATTTTATTGTATTTTTAAATTCTTAGTGGAACACAAAATGTATTGGTTTTACAAAGATGTTTATTTTTTTGGTTTTTTTTTTTTTATATGAAAACTTTCTACCAGTTGGCTTACTCCGATGTATACGATGTAGAACCATTTCTGAAAGGAAATTTTGTTGGGATAGTAATTAATTTTCAATTTTTCAATTTTCTCAGGAGTTTTCTCGTCAAACGTGAAAAATGTACGAAATATTAATATAATGTTAATTAATAATATTAATATATGGTTTATCGTTGCTTACAGATACGAATTGATTTTCCCTCTATATCCTGTCTTCACGACGTCTCATCGACAACAGTGACTGTACCAGGATAGCTTTTTAATGCGATATTTTATTTATTTTTTCACATGGTATAAAAGCATTTTTTTTTTTTTTGTTTATGGAAATTCGTCATGGTTTTACACGACATTATATTCTCAGCTTAAATTATAACTGATTTTCGATTTATATATTCATTTCATTCGTACGATACGCATTATATCGTAACGCGTTTTATTTTAGAAATATATCTCTGTAGGTGTATCGATAAGTACTGAAATAATAATATCGTATATTATAATCGCAGTATTTCGAAATAACCGCGAGAAACCGTTAAAAACGTCGACGAATATCTGCGAACACGACGGAAGACGGCAAAATGTGTGAAAAAACATTTATGTATTATAACTATACGTCGGAATAAGCTTTTGAACAGTCGCGCCCGTTTTCAATACATTTGTGATGCATACGGGTGTTGCACAACCATCGATTCGTTTTTTATACGCGCACAATAATGCGATACATTTAAACTACTCAACGTTAACGAAATCGTCTGTCCGGGTGTAAATTATATACGAAAACAAACGATTTTACCAAAGTTTCAACGCCCCAACGAACGTGTCTTTAATTCGAGTATTAAAACGTCGTATCGGAATCGTTGTTCGTGTTCACGCGGTTATTTAATTCCTTATCCGCTCGATGACTTCGTCCCCTCATAAGACACTGTACCACGAAATACAAATACGTGTCGTCTCTTTTCAAATCACGCGGTAATAATCTTTCGCGGCGACATAATACTCTTAAAAACGGAAAATACTCGGTAATTTTCATTTTAAAATTATAAATTCAAATGCTCGAAAAAAGGACAAAAAGTTAAGCACTCGCCTTTGCATAAACTATAATTTTAAATATTACACGCGAATTTTAATTATATTGAATAATAAACTCGTAACAGTTATAACTCGTTGAGTTCTAAAACTATAACGTAACAATTATTATTGTTATCGATTTTCATACTAATTGGTGATATTACTCACAAGTCTTAGAATACTACTCGTGTTAATTTTACAAAACGGATAAACAATTGTTGTGAACAATTCACTATAATTGTTTAAATTAAAAATAACAACACATACTACGTGATATTTTTATCAACAAAATTTACTTTCTTGGTAACTTGAAATAGTTAACAGTATATTTCAGAAGGCATACTTTAAAAACAAACTATAATTTATTAACATGTAAATCGTATTTTGACTAAAATTACTAACACATATATTTTATACGGAATTTTTTCCTCTGAAGATTAAAAAAAAAAATTAAAAAATTGTGAGAATTTTCTTTGTACTCCAGAATATTCTCCTCTTAAACCACTATCCCCGTCCTTTGTTTACGCAGCTTCTCTGCGTATTTGGTTTCCACGACTTCATTGCTTTGAATTCCTTTTTTAACACGGTTTTCCTTACCTTTCTCCTTAAAGGCTTTCCCCAAAACCTGAAGTCTGCCCACATCATCAGTAATCACAAAAAATTCACCATCAAAATCTTCGTTAAAATATTTAATACTAATTTATTTTAATAAGTTGTTTAGTTTAATACTCTGGAGTTATATTTGAAAAATATAACAATATATTGTCATAAGACAATATTTACACTATAGGCAAAATAAATAATTTCCTAAACCAAAAGTGAAAGCTAACGTTTTTTTTTTTTGTTTTTTTTATTCTCGGTTACTATTACGTTGAATTTTAACTACAATAGGTACATTAAAAAAACGCCGATAATAATCTACAATAAACGATTTCCCGGCTAATTTAGTAATAAATCGTGTCTAAATTAATGCCTAATGGGGTTTAATATACACAAAATATATTATAATATTAGGTATATAGTTCACTGGGAACAAAATGAATCGATATTACCGTAGTGAAGAATTTATTGTTCATATAAACACACGAAATTCCCATTTGTTATTCAGATTTGCACACGGAGATAATGTAATCCGGGTGTATAATTATTATTGAAGAGACGTTCAATCAATCTGCAGTGGCTGTTTTTGCGTCGTTAAAAAATACATTCGTGACTGCAGAATAGTTTATAGAAAAAATAAAAAAAAAAAAAAACCCAAAACGTGTACTTTAACAGATTGTCGGATAATATATTTTTAAGTCACTTGGTGTAAAAATATGCAAAATAAATTAAGAGAGTTTTCAAAGGAATCGAGAAATAAAAAAAAAATGACCTAAATATGCAAGATAATGACTATTGCTATACTGCGAAGTACAATAAATTATCTATTAACACAAAAAAATTCAATAACATTTACCAGTCTTAAATTTAAAATTATAAGCAGAGCCAAATAATGTAGGGTTCTTTAATGTTTTTAGCATCTACAATAAATTTACTTGATAAACAAATAATTTTTAGACGAAAATCCAAAATTGTAATTTTACCCATTTAACGTGTACTTTTTTTTTACTACTGTCGTTACCTATAGACGATCGACATTTTTGAACAACCCAGTACTCTACAAGAACGTCAATCTTCAAAAATACAATAGAGCAGTCAGATTTTTCAACGATATTCAGTACCTATTCGAATTGGGATGTATGTGTGCGTGGATAAAGTGTATGCAGGTTTTTTCACTTTTAAATAGGTTTTAAATTATTTAATATGTTTAATATTATTCATTTTTTAATACTTTTCTAGATGCTTTGAAACTATGGCAATGATAGATAACGTGGACGGGCATTCGCGTATTTTCTCTTGCGTTTCATAATATTTATGAAGAACGTTCGAGAATATTCATGAACGTTATCACCTCTATATACACCGGGGCTACTGACTTTATTATTTTTTATACATGTTAACTATTTGACATGGAACTAAAACTTCGTATAAGGAAACTGTCAAAGAATTCTTCTGAAAATCACGTCAAATAAAAATGTCGTGTTAAGTGTAGACCTACTTTTTCTCTATACGTTTGAAAAGTTATAAAATACGGACATACATCGCACGATAATTGGGTCATTGTTGTAGGTGAGAAGTTGGGAAGATAGGATATAGAAGGGAATTAATTGTTTATCTGTATGGAATAATTAGATATTGCTAATGAAAAACAATTCTGGGTGGAATTCGGTTATAAATGTTTTAAAAAATCGTAATATGCATGATTTTCGTCAAAATTTGATATTAAAATTCTTATAAAAATTCTTATTCTTATTCTTCTAATTCGTATTCTTACATTGCACTTAATTTTCTTTCTTTAATCTTCATTTTAAGTAAAACTTATAATGAAGTCCTGTTAAATTTATAAGCATTTCTGTTTGGTAAAACAATTTTATACAAAGAGTACTTACCAAATGAAAATTACGTATACATCTCACAGGATTTAGATGTCTGTAAAATAGACTCAAAAATAACACGTTTTGAAAAATGTTTTGAATATTTTCTAAGTTTAAATTTCAAGTCTCTACAAATATGTTTAATTAAATCACTACAAAACACCAAAATATAAAAAAAAATTTTTAAATATTTTTTCGTAATTTTTCGGTTTTCCCTAATTTTTCCATTTATTATGAAAACTCCTTGGAAAATTAAAAAATTATTTTCTTAAATTACCACCTCAGATAAAATTTTCTTTCAAAAAAAATTGTACACTTTAAATTCGGAATAAGATTTCTGGTAGAAAAGTTATTTGCAAATTAAAAAAAAATATCATCATTCAAAACCAATACATTCCTCGCTTCTCTTCGAATCTAAAATTTTTATAGGATATGTTACCAACCACTTTTCCTTGTTTTTTCACCAACATGGATTTACCTATGTAATGAATTCTATTACCTCGGAATGTAATGAGATTGTTTTTAACAATTGAGGAAAACATATTTTAGATTCTGAGCGTCATTTTTTTGATTTTCGACGCCTTTTTTAAAATAAAAGCACTTAAGTGGGGAAAAAAACGTAGGAAAACTTATAATTTCACTATTTTACGAAAAGATTCAAATTATGTATTACCGAACTGCGTCTTTTGTTAAACAATGATTTATCGTTGCTTACAGATATAAATCAAATAACCTTATATATCCTACCTTTCCAACTTCTCACCTACAACAGTGGCCATACCCGTCCCCAGTATCAACTCTTTTTTTTTATACAATTTTTAATAATATAAAAACCTAAGACTTAATAAATATTATTAAATATATTTATATTTAATAATAATAACTCGTTTCAAATTAAATTTGCTTAAACAATTTAAATCAGTTACTAATAAATTATAATCGAGTTTACTTTATTTTATTTCAGTTTTACTGTGTAAATATTAAATAATTGAATTCATTATTGTTATTTAAATTACCTTTACATTTTTTGCATACCTATTGATTAAAAAATGACCTTTTTTTTAAACAAAATTTAATTATAAATCAAAGAAATACAAATTGTATACTTAGTATATTTCTTATACAATATCGGAACCTTTTAAAATAATTAAAATTTTTTTATTTTATTATTTACACAAAGATCGTCCCAATTATTTTTATTTGAAATAATTCAATATTGCCCAAATACCCACGCATCTACAAAATCGATATTGCTTTCTAGTTCTCAAATTTAATTAAATCGACATGACAGAATTTAAAAAACTTAAAGTTCCATTACGGTATTCGTTTAAAGTTAATCTTGAAAAATAATTATTAGGTACTGCAATACCTTGTACCTGTGTGATTTTGACGTTTCCTCTACATCAAAAACTTATAAATAATGTCAATTTTAAAATAACCTATTTAGTACCGATACCGTAACAAAAGAAGAGATTTTTATTAATAAAAGATATATTCACTTAAACTATTTTAATTAATACATTTACCCTTGCGTGTGTATAGCTATATTAAGATGTATTCGAACTTTACGGAAATAAATTATCTTTGAAATTATAGATGCATGGTGTAATAGGAAAAACAACAATATTTTAACCAACGTGAGTGTACGTCATAATAACACCAACAACTCGTACTGACATATTCGCGGGGGGAGAAGAAAACGTGCTAAATAACACCGCAGTGTTGTTATACTCGGATATTGGACGTGCCAACACGTGTAATATATTACGAAATCGCGTAATCTCATTGGGAATATAACATATTTATACCCAAATAGTTGTTCCATTTATTTTTAATAAAACAGTCGGTTATTCGTGTTAAATCGAGTACTCGGGTATAGTCAAGTACTCGATTTTAAGGCTGCCAAAAAAAAAGGTTTGTCGAGTATTCAACTCGACCGGCTCTATTAAATTTTCAACCGAGCGCGATAATTCGTATATTATAATTATGGTGACCAGATATAAAAATACGAAAATAATAATATTTTAAAATTCGGGTCCCTCCTCCGTTATAAAAAAATCCATCCCTTGAAATAATTGGCCAATGTACGTACTATTCTACCTATTTTCCCCTCATCTCCATCTATATTCTTATTTTTTTTTTTTTTTTTTTATCTGATTACTCGATTATGTATTATTTTTTCTATAATCAATTACAAGAACTATTTAAAACTACAATAACTGTTGGTCCTAATGTTAACAACGTTTTTTCTATTTGTCCGTCAAACGGTGGTTCTCCGGGTGTCACTACCGTTGTCGGTCACTTGCCGACGTTTGGAATGCATTAGGTCGTAGGTCGAACCACAAAATACGAACGACAAATCAAATTATACAAAATCGTAAACATCAAATACAACCGTCTATTGGCCGGTCAGCCCGTAATATTTTCAAAACAGGAGAGTACACAATCTCTGGTCGCCATCATTATAACGCATTTTACAACTCGTTGACTTCAAAACTCCGCGTCACCGGCTGCGTACAGCGCGCGTACACTTGAACACTGTTACGCGCGCGTCACAAGGATACGTAATTATTTTATCGTTATAATGATTTCGCATCGTTTAATTAATTCGCCTTAAGTTTTAACCGTTCCGAGCAATGCAATTTTAATTGCAAAACCACTCGTTTTTTAATGGAATATAACAATATTATAGTTGCGGAGTTCGAACAACTTGAAGATAATATTATGTGAAATCCGTTGTGACACCATCAAACCGTTCAGCGACTACTGAAAATGTTTAAGTAGGTGCCTATTCCATGTGAGTGTTGTTTATTATTATTATTATTTTTTTTTTTTCCGGCACTCGCGGATTCGAATCGCAGAGCAAAATTTTATTAGAACAACAGAAGACGGACGCTTTTGAGGACAATTAAAACTGTAATTTGAAACCGTATGCAAGTAAATCTCGACTCAAGGTTCCCGTACAAAACTAATCGCAGTTTAATTAAAACGACTTTTCAGATTTATAATTCACTTACAGCTGTCGAAAATATTATGTTAAAAGCTTTTAAATATTTTATTAATAATAATAGAAATATGCTCGTGCAATTAAAATTTCTAAAACATGATATTGTTATGCACCGTTTACCGCGGACAGAATGTAAAATACCATCTCTGTAATTTCTAAAATACGGTTTATAATTCCGCTACTATAACAATAAATATAATTCTGGGGCTTGGGTCAAAAAGGGCCAATCTCACGTTTCACCGATTTCCGGAGATCAAGAATAAAACACAATTTCAGGCCTTTTTGATATTGCAACAGGGATTTTCCTAACAACACGGGTCTTCTCAAATCTCACAACAACGATTATTGAGACGTATCTCTACGCCCTTTTACCACTAGAAATATCACACACAACAATAATTTGTTATGACTGGCCATACAACAACCCCCTTTTCACCAAAATGTGACATTGGCACTTTTTACCCAAGTCCCAGAATTATACACAGTTATATTATTAGCAGGGCTCGGGAATATTAGAATTTGAATATTATTTTCGGCGACTCCCCTGAACATTCTGACTTCTGAGTATTCTTTAGTATACTAAAGAAAAAAATTAATGTCATACTTAACTGATTGCTATGCGAAATTTGTTGTATATTCATGACGTATCTGTATACTGTATACTAAGTATAGCTGTTAGGACAGCTATACTATTAACTAGTTGGCTGTTACGCTTTGGTTTTCAAATAGCAACACGACTAAACGCGTACGATAAACTTGGTCGTATTTGGTTGTTATCGCCAATTTTATCGGACAATCAATCCGCTCGTTCACAGTAATTCGGTTGATTAAAAAAATGTTCTCGAACATATCGTACCGCATTACTATCGGAAAATTATTATTATTTTCCAATTGTCAGTGCTATCTAAAGCGCTTATTTTGAGAATTTTAAGTGCATATTAAAACGCTAAAAATGAACTTTCTAGTGTTATTACTTCCGAGCCCCGCGTTTATTGAGAATTAATTATTTTCAAAATTACTTTAGGCTTTACTTTTCTTTGGGACTGTCACAAAAATACAGAATTCTAGTCGATCATAATAAAATCCATGGTAGACCTAGGATAAAGTTATTCGTACAACTCGTACGGGTATCAAAATCGCGTGTAACTTTTTAATTTATAACTCGGAGTTTTGAGCGTATTCCGGTATTCTAGTACTAATTGATCATTATACAAACAAAAAAAAAAAAATAATAATTTATTATTTCAATAAAAATATAAGACTTTTTTTTTTTATTACCTACCTACCTACCTACCTTTTTTTGTATACGACATATTTATTAATAATAATTTCCAAACGTCAAAAACGCTTAAGTACACTATAGGTAGGTATATAAGCCATAAATTCCGGTCGATTAAAATCGGATATATATGACGTGATAAAAAAACCGTTTGCGAGTGAACGAAAAATAATAAACTGAATAAATAGGTGCACTATTATAATGTCTTCAAGTGTTAAGAGAACCTATATGCACAATACGTATAGGTACCGCATGATAATATAGCAGTTTTTTTTTTATACAATAATGTATGAATGTTTTATAAGTAGGTATATATATGTATATTTCAACTTCCCACGCGCAAATATCTCCCGCACGAGAAGACTGACAGGTTTCGTATAATATACGTGGGTGTGAGTGCGTAAAAATTTCCACTACACAAGACGACGATGAATATTTGAAAATTTAAACAAATCGAACACCACCGTCCCGAAAAAAAAAAGAAACGATTGCAATCAATTAGGTGGATTGTCTAGCACATATGGCGCAGTGGTGAGATCAAACGCTAAACCGTCGCGTATATGTAGTGCAAAAGTGTACAACGTACGCATATAGAATGGGGAAAAAAGAAAAAAAAACAATTGTTATACACTTAGTTGTAACCGCTGATATACTAAATATACTAAACATGCGGGACAAAAAGAAACAAGGGTATTTTTTTTCACGGATTTCTACATAGGAGGTATTAAACCGTGGGAGGTAAAACAAAAAAAAAATTGCAGACAGGGTAGCAGGGAGTTTTAATTTTATACCGGAATTTTCGGAATTCGGATTACATCACTCGACAAGCTTCGTTAACTTTGTGAAGTTATAAAAGTATAAAAATAAGGGTTCACTGCGCAACAGTTTATAGTTACTAAAGCTATGCGCGTCGGTACCTAATAATTCATTAAATTATGAACGTAAATATAAGTTTTCGTTTTGTCAGTGTATCGAATAAGACCAATAATACATTTTTACCTTAATTATCAATAATATTAATAATAAAAAAAAAAAAGGGCGGACAAACTGTGCACGTGATCGCAGTTACTGTTATATGTGGAAAGTTAGGAAGGTAGGGTACAGACGTGAATTTAATGTATATCTGAAAAGCAACGATAAACCATTGCTAACGGAAAAACGATTCTGAACGGAGTTCAGTCGATAGTGTTGCTTTGTCAACTTATTGCATAATATTACGGTAAAATAATTACAGCAATGTACGTTTCCATAACAACAATGATTGTTTAGAAACTAAAAAGAAATAAAAACTTAATAATAATAAAAACGGTTGCCAATGACAACTTTAATTTTCGTCTTCAATCTTTTTTGAAGGATTTCAAAAAATTACCCGTTTGAAGAGAACTACCCAGAGAACATATGCTTTTAGAAAAAGTGCAATACTTGATAAATTGGAGTAAGCTCTCTGGTAGAAAAAGTGTTCACATAAAAAAAAAAATAATAATAAATAAACCTCTTTATAAAACCAACACATTATTTTCGAAAATCAGAATCTAAAAACCAAAACACTTATCAAACTCGGTTCACGTCCTACGAAAACTTGATAATAAAAATAATTTTTTCTCTGGTAGGTCGACATTTGCTGGATTCCTCTACCCGGTAATAATTGCATTCAGCTACGGCGTGTTTAGATTCTGACTTACAATTCGCTACGGGTATTTAATTTACACGGGCACACAGATAGACGTGAATTTAAGTAAACGTGTATTAAACCGTTGTTAACACACGGTATTTAATAATGGCCATGTATTTAGTAATGACCACGTATTTAACGATGCACACGATTTTGACATCGATCATTGCGCAATGAATCACGTCCAGTGATATAAAATATTAACATTCTGATTTAACATAACGCAATTTCAACCAAATAAAATCTTATGTCCAGTAGGTACAGTTAAAGTTACATAGGATAAATGGTTGTTTTACACAAGAGAGTAATAATGTTTTACTAAGTATTGGCGTACGAAAAGTGCCCGACCGTACATGTGCATGAACTATTGTTAAATAGGTACACTTGCATTTTTATAAATACAGGGGGTCTCACAAGAACACGCGTACCTGTTTATTGTGATTGTGTTTACACGTGAAATCGCAAGCCCTAGTTTAGATGACGCAATACGGACCGTTATAATATAGGTTATATTTTAAATACTCGTGTAAAATATCAATATTTTTTCATAACAGGTTACACCGAGGTTCGTGTTTAAACTATTTAAATAGAATTGCGAACAAAAAAAAAATCTCCATACGAATTTAAATCCAAACGTATGGTATACTCACTAATATACGTTCATCTGTCAGCGTAATATCGCCGGTCCATATTCAAAAGTTATTGTTGGATATCGATATTAATATGATTGTTATTGCTATCGACATTTTCGGTTCTTTTTTATGAACAGTTGCGTGATAGCATGGCGCTTATCAACAAATAAATTTGTATTTCACGGCGTGTTCCGTTCCGCAGACCAATTAATAATCCCACCCGCAGCTGTTAAGTAGACGGCCGTAACGCTATAAAAGCCCAAGCGAATGAATCCGTATTTATATGGAATACGTACGCGTCTCGCGGGTTATTTTAATGGCGACACAATAGAACGGAATCATCGCTATCGGAATCATCGTGTTTATAATGCCCGGGAAAAAAATCTCGCGCGTTTATCGTTTTAAACGGCAAATTCTGAGTGGGCTTAAACGTCCTGACAACACCTCCGTGTGTGTTATTGTAATACACGCGTATGCGGTTGTCTGTATTAAGTACGCTCATTACTCGGATACGACCGATTCTCTCACGAAACGTACAGAACACACGGACAACAGTATCAGACGATATTTCGCAGGCGATTATTTCTAAATAGCCGTCAATGTTACCGATGACAATACCTATAATATTTCATCGTAAGCGCGTACAAAAATCCGAACGGTTTTCGTAGGGTAACGATAATACGATAGTATTATTACGAAACCGTTGACCCATATTTTCGTTTATTACCTACCGTATTGTACCATGTATGGCTTCAGTATGGGCCGTAAGCGGTTCGCATTAAAAATAGAAAAAAAAAAACCTCGAAGGTCGTGAAAATATAATGCGAACGTAGCGCGTCATCGGGGGCCCGCCAAAAACGTCGGTTTACATTAACGTCGGGTAATATAATATTCGGATTTTTTAAATATTCGGATAGCCGGAGTCTGATATCGCAGTAATTGAAATCGCAAAAATCCGAATGCACTCTAATTCGTATGCGTATACAGGGCGATTCGCTATGCGGGCTCACCCCGTTTTTCCGATTAAATTTCGTACGTATTCAAATTCTGATTTTTGGAATTTTCAACTGTATATTTAAAGGCGAAATTTCCGAATACTTAAATTGTTCACAACATTTAAGGAGTATCCTGTGGCGGTACTAACATTGGTTATTCAAATGAGAACTTATTTTAAAAATTCCATAAATAGATGGATTATTACTTTGAATAAATTTGAATTTGATTTTATATATACGAAATTTAACCCCGAAAAATGGGATAAGCACGCTTGGTAAATCATTCTGCATAATATGTATATAAAATTCGGATTTCTGCGCCTTCGACATTTTTCAAATATTCATTTGGCGCGTGAGATACATTTTACGAGACTCTGGATCTTAATCGAATTATACACTCGTAAAACGATATATTTTGTCAGTTCTTAGAGCGATGTCTGTGGATTTCAGTACACTTATTTTAATATGTGCGTGACCGTTTGTAATCCAAATATTCTTGATTAAGTTTTATGAACATTCGATTATTAATAGATACATAATATCTGAATAATATAGATGCGTACGTACGTCATTGAATAATACTTATACGGGGTTATTCGAATTTTACAAGTAGATATTTCATAGTATATCATTTTCTTCAAGTTTTTTTGCCGAACTGCACTTCGCCACCAGTCACGGTGTCTAAAATGTATGCAATTTGCTACGGCGAACACTACATTTATTTTTATTTTACTGCCTAGCCAACCGACAAAAAGTAAACAAATATTCACGTAGGTACTTATTAATTTACCTGAATAAACCTATGTATGCAAAACGAGTACATCCTGTTATAATATTACAGTATTGCAGTAAATGTAAATAATTAATTGTTTGATTGGTAGTTTGATACCAATTTTCCATGTTAAAACTACTCAACGGACCGAGCTGAAAGTTTGTATAGTTAGAATTCTAGACAAGAAATAACATAAAACGTACGTTTTTTTACCTGACTTTAGCTCCTGGAGGAGGAAGCGCTGGCACAGTGGTATTGATATTTTCGGTACGAAAATCTAATTGTTTTTGTTGATTTATGGTTACCTCGGTGATACGGATGAAATGAAAAAAGTTTATAATAAACAAAACAAAAAATAAATAATAAAATAATCCGTGTAATATAGTTGTCGTGAGAATAACGTGAGGATACGTACAACGAACGGTTGTCACCATAGAAACTGGTTACTTAGTTCATTGTTGAATTCTATTTCTTTTTACACGAAAAACGCCGGTAGAACAGATAGTTTTACATAATATTAAACATTATTTATATTTTAAACACCGTTCAATAAACTACTGAATTGTGAACAATTTGAAGGATTTTTACAAAAACCGCCAAAGTCTCTTCCGAGAAAAAACCTCTAGGGACCTAAGGATGAAAGGTTAAGAATTTCAAAAAAGTAATTCAGGTAAAGTACCGCCGAATAGAATTTCCGCATTTATTTGAAGGCAATAATATGTAGAGAAATTAAAAAATAATTTTTCGGAAAAATCATTTGGAATTTCGGAATAATTTTCACATGAAATACCGCTATAGACTGAAATTTACAAAATATATACAACATGGTTTTAATATATACATAAATATCTACTGTTAAAATACCTAGTAAAGTTCACGTTTTGTTACTGCGCGTTTCACATCAGCTACTACACACAGTTTTGGATTCTGTTCTGTTTCTTCAGTTTTCAACTCCCCAAACGTTCATCGCCACGCCAATCCGCCTTTTCCCTGGATCTTTCTCGAGTTGTTCTCCGGTGGGATTTCATCATTCCATTTATGCCCTATAATCTGTATCGCTTTCTTCTCTCGTCGTTATATTTCGATCTGACCATCATTGTACCATATTTGTACCCTTATCAATAATGCTAATTTCTTTTATTACTTATGTATAAGCCTCCGTTGAACCTCCTCTCTCGACAGCTCCCATCGTTACTCCGCCGACGGTAGATCGGTACATTTAACCCTAGACTTTATTCTTGGAAGTTCCCAGTACACTCTCTACCGGTATAAATGTGTAACAAAATAACCGCATAGCAAACTACCCCATAAAACGCTGTTATATCAAAAATTGTGTAAAAGCTTTTATTATACAGTAAAGAAACGGGTCGCCTTTGTATTATGCGCGCTGCGTGGTTAAGAAGTTCCGACTTTTGCCGGTTTATTAAAAAAGAAAAAAGAAACCTTTTGAGACGACCGACGTATTTTCCGGTTTTAATATAATAATATATTTGGGTGGTCGAGAATTCGCGTCAAAGGGAAGATGATAATATAGAATGTAGTAATAATGAACAAAGAAAATGATGATATTATATTATGTAGTACGTGCGTGTCATTGTCGTATATAATATCGAAAAAGACGCGTTTTTAATTAAAAAAAAAAAGAAAAAAAAACCATAAAAATTAGTTGCCCCCAAAAACAAAAAGATACATTTTTTTCAATTTACTTGATTTTATATCGTTTTAATTGGATTACGCGTATACTACGCGCGAGTTATTTCGTGTATAAAACGTTCTAAAACCCGACGACATTTTAATATGTCTGCGCAGCGTGAAAATTAAACGGTGTTGTTATATTACACAATATATTATAAAAACTATCGTGGGATGGCCGGCGACGACGATGAAGTTTTACGGGCCACAACGATATTATTTAATTTAAAAAAAATATATATATCTATAAACATATTATAAAGTGCCGAAACAAAAGTATAAATAAACAGTTGTAGAAAAAATAATAAAAAAATAGGTTATAAATTATTAACTAAAATATACGGTTAGGTTTCCCGCTGTGGCGAACAACACCTGCAGCAGCAATAGGGAATCTAGAAATCAAAAGAAGAAAAATACAAAAAATAAAAAAACTCCCGAAACGCAATCGCGTGAGCCCGTAACAAGAAGACAACTCAGTGGCGCCCCCTCCGCGTCGGCTTAAAAAAACGATTACGAACATATTTATCCAACAGTATTATGTTTTTAATCTTGAAACGTATAATATTATTATAATATTTCAACCGGCGAGTCGCGAGAGGAAAAAGCTTGATTTATTGGACACACGGCAATCGACTTTTTCTTGACTTTTTAATATTTCTGTAATATCGCCTCAACAATATTCTACGCGGTTTATTCGCGAGTGTTATTTACTGCCTATGCATCCGCTCCCGTTGAAAATTCCCGCGGGCTTCGTCACTATTGAACTGTCCGCATTACATAGAAATATTATCGACGATAAAAACCGCACCAAGACAAACAACGATTTTCACGGAAAACTGTCGGGGAATCTATAATCTATTGAAGTGTGTTCCGAATAAAATAAAACAAGCGTAACCACGGCAACACTGGCAGCGTGAAAGTTTTGGTCGCGTTTTTAGCAACCGAAAAACCTCAATTTTCCGAGACCGAGTCGGGAGGGATACCGTAAAGTTATTTAGTTTATATCTGTACTTAACGACAAACCGTTGTAAGCGAAATACGTTTCGGAGCAATGTTTCGGTTAAATATGTTCACGCGTGTGATTATTACGGTTTTCGTCAAAATTGAAATGCTTGTAGAAAACCCGACTAAATTACGTTCAGTTTTGGTTTTTACCACCAGGTACAATACATTAGTATTATCATTAGATTAGGGCGCGAATTTATATGCACTTAAAATAAAAAAAAAAAAATACCGTTTAAAAACGTCAAAAGCCCTCAAAAAATATAAAGGTATAGCAGTTTAAAATTTATTGTTTCTAAGTTATGAAAAACAATTTTTTAACACTAAAAAAATTTTTTTCAAATAAATTTGTACGTGTTATAAAAATAAAATGCTTTATATTAAATATTAACATTTTTCTAACACCGAGAAATGATTAATGGGATGATAACCATTAGAGTGAGTACTTTAAAACTTAAATAAATAAATAAAAAATATTTAATTAATATTTATAAGGATTTTTTTTTGACGATTCAAGCGCTTTTTTACGAATTTTAAATACATATAAATCTGTACTCTACTTATGACGAACCTCACGTTAAATTATCAAACATTTTGGCCGGGCCAGCAAAATCATAATCATTAATCATAAAAATCGAAAAATAGTACGAAATTCCGTGATTTTTATCAAAATACGAACAAAGCATATTAAAATAAAAATAATAACACTCTTTAACTTTTGTCATCTTTTATTTCACGATTAATTACAACTTATATTCTAAATATCGTGCCATCCGACCTAAAATATTTGATCCCCTAGAAAACCATAAAAACCCTCACCAAATTTAATAATTACTATGCTCAAAAATCACCAAAATGTTTGAAAAAATTATTTGACAACGTCTATACAATTTTAATACAAATTTCGAGTCTCTAAGATTGTTTTTAATCAAATTGCAAAAACAGTTTTTAAATAGTGAAACTTTTAATGCCGCAAACATAACCGTGTTTTATCTACGTTTTTGTTCAATTGTCTCAAATATTTAGACGATCACTAGAAAATAAAATTGTCCATCTGAAAAGATGCTATACTCTTGAAATTCGAAGCAAGGTTTCTGGTGGAAAAACTAAAATCGAAAACATGCATAGAACAATGAAATCATTGTCACCGTGACGTGTTCATTAATCCTACACATACGCACGTTAATTATTGTGAAAACTGCTCGAAAAAAAAAAAAAGAAAAGATAAACGTTTTCTTGATTAAAATAAGATTTTCGTGAGAAATACATGAGCCGTACACGGTTCAATAGATCGCGCACAATAAAATCAATATACGCTCCTCGCTGCGTTCAGTATCTAAAGAAAAAAGACCACGCAAAACCATATAGTATACGAACGTGTATAACAGTACGGTTTGTGTTCGTTCAGAGCGCTCGGAATTTCAAATCTAACGCTTAATTTTTTTTACCATAATATGGGTCAACGTTCTCTACAATATACATGCATTATTATAGTACGTATCGCACCGTAGTGTCGCAGTATAAAAAGCATAACGAGACGATATTATTATTATAACACAAAATAGACAGTGTCGCAGACGGCGACGAAGCGCCTCGATTCGGACGATGCTAAAAAACAAAAAAAAAAAAAAGATCAATAAACCTCGTCGCCGTTTCGCGATACGCACGATATCGGCTAGCCGTTTGATACGTGTGTCTTATTTATCGTTTATGATATTATCATTACCGCACGGTTTCCCTCCTCCAACCGGAGTTCTTTTTAATTGCCGGAGAACGGCCGCGTGTCATTATGATGTGGAAAAAAAAAATAATAATAAAAACTATAGCGAACACGGCCCGCGCCCGTCGACAACAGCACGTCACTGTATTACCATGTTCTTTATAAAGTATATGTGTATTATAATATTTTTCTTCCGCATCTTCCGGACGACTTACCGCATTATATAGACATAAAATAAAATACCGACGCGATTTTTCTTTTTTTTTTTTTTCAAACGCGTTTATTGTGATTTATACAAGACTACCGTCTGTGTTGTCGGTCGTCACCGAGTGCCGCGATAAATCGGACCGGAGAACCGGGTGTAACCTCGGTAGATATACGACACACACGAGCAAGAATCGTTTTTTACGACCGAGGCGACCAATGACGACGTGACGGACGATCGACCAAAACGTAATAAATCATTACGAATAGTTATTATAATATTTCGGCCCGGGCGATACGGTTGATAAAAAAAAAAAAAAAACGTTTAGATGTTAAGTTTTTGTACGCGCAAAAATATGTGTTTAAAACCGATTTTGTGATGTTAAAATCGTTTTGTGTAGCTCGCCAATATGAAAAACTATTTTTTATTATATTTTTCGATTTTGCCACTTTTCTATTTTTTTTTTTTTTTTAATTAAATTTTAAATATAAAACTTTAATTAAAAAAAATGATTACATTCTTTTTATCCTTAAGTACGCCAATTTGTATAAAACTCGTGTAAAATGTCTAATTAGTATTTCTGATCAGCCGAAATAGTTTTACCAAAATACAATTCGAAAAAGTCAAATACCTATAATTAACTGAAAATATCGTTAAAACGTTTTAAACATTTTACCGTGTCTAGAAAAGCTAATCTGAGAATCATACGAAAATTTCAGATTTTCACCACAACGAATCACAACGGAAACAAAAACAATGGTTTTAAACAATAAAAATGGTTTAATATTTCATTAAACTGTTACCTAGTGCCAGGTTTCAACAGCGTTTTAGCGATTTCTCATTACCGTTCTAAACCGTTTTGAGTTCAAAACGTGGTGTTACGTTTATGTACTACACCGTACATAAACGCAGTGCAGGTGTCTAATATTATACGAGATAATAATACAAGGTCGTCGCGCGTTAACGAGTTGAAAATTCAAAAGTAAATTAATTTTAACTTAATATTAACTTTTTTCGCGCTAACATAAAAATAATAACGCGTTAATTTTGAAATTCATATCACGTTGAATTCGTTTCAATTAGGCGTATCTAATTTCGACGACGCAATATCAATTTCACAATCTACACACTTTTCAAACTATGACAACAATACATTTAATGAAAACCAATTTATTAAATTTGAAAATCCACTTTTAACTTAACTCAACAATAAAACGACCCGTAATGGGTATTGAATTTTGCGCTGTATTTCAATTTAATTAACTCGGCTTAGTTAATATTATTCGCATTTCTTTTTATTCGGCCTTGGAAATCTACGATGACTCGTATTTACGGATCGCGACAAATTGACTGTTAAAAATCTACTAGGCCGAAAATATTTTACGATCACCATCGTCGTCATCAATATAATATTGTAGGTAGTTACGAGGGCGCGACAATAGAACAATGCATAATTTATACTATTCATACATTTTAATTTACTCGCAGATCAAAATTTGACGCCTTTTCTATTTTGGTTTTTTTTTTTTTTTCAAACCATCAATTTTCTTCGAAAATATGCAAAAGTACGCGTGCCCATTAATTACAATGATACATTCAACTACTTCATGTCAGTGATAGTATACGTTTCTAATAGATCATAATGATATGATGGTTATAATATTAGGTTATGGGTAACTGTTGAAGTGTCATTTTTGGATTCGGAACAGAGCGAGTAATGTATTGGTTTTATAATGATGTTTCTTTTTTTCTTTTTTTTTTTGAACATCTTTTCTGCCAGATATTTCATCCAATTTTCAAGTGTAGCACATTTTTTGTAAGGAAATTTGAGTGATATTTTCAGGGAGTCATTTTTTGATCCCGGGGTTTTCTTTATAAATGGTGACAAACGCAGGAAAAACGGGAAAATTTACGAAATATATTATTTTCAAATCGTAAATATTACGGCCTTTGTAAAACATGTATAACCGAACTTCGCTCGGAATCGATTTTCGTTACCAAATATTAACTGTAGCGTATACATTAAATTTCTATTCTACCTCCTCGAATTTTCACCGACAACAGTGGCCCGCCTATCGTACGAAGTATGTCGGTTTGTTTTGCAGTAATAAAGAAGCTGCACAGAACCCTGAACAATTCTAAAGAAGAAAAATCTAACCAGACGATTTCAACGCTATTTTATATTGTCTCGACAAATTTTGGCTTCGAAGATTATTAATTCGAATATAAATACACTGAGTAGATTTTAATAGATACGAATATCACTGGGAACGCCCCCCCCCCCAAGGTCATAATGATAAAAGCATACGCGTCGGTTTGGTTAGATTAGGTTAGGCTTTTTACAAATTATCATCGTGTGTTGCTATTTTTGGTCAAGATTTTTGTTTAACTGGTTTACATTTAATAAGCTTATTAATTTGATCATTTAGGCGTGTCCATCGGTGAACAGTAATAGTGGGACAATCGTACCCATAATATTATATGTATATATATATTCAATAAATTAACGCTTCGATGCGTAATCCAGATCAAAAATGATACAAGAAAATACTTAAAGGCGAAATGTAAAGTGAAAAGTGGTTTACTGCAGCAGACGCACAACAAAAAAGACGAACATACTTCGCACGACTAGTGGACCGCTATTGTAGGTGATAAGTTGGGACAGCAGGATTGAAAACGATAAACCATTGCTAACGAAAACCGATTCAGAGCGAAGTTTTCAATGTTCGTCAAAATGTGATATTAAAATTCTTATGAAAAAACATAGTTTATTATACTCAATTTTCGTGTTTTCGTTATTCCATAAGCATTTCTGTTTAACCTAAGAATTTTATCATCAGAGTACTTACCGAACAAAAATTGCATACAAAACTAACAAAACAAAAATGTTTATGAATAGTTTAAAAATAACTCGAATGTTTTGGAAGTTTTACTACATTTAAAAAATGAAATATAAGTTTTCTGTCTAAATTTCATGTCCCTACGAATATTAACAAAAAAAAACAAAATTGAAAATAATTTGTTTTGTAAATGTTTTTCTCAATTATTATGGAAATCGCTTGGAAAATCAAGTAGATAACATTACCTTTCAAAAAAGTTCTCAAAATAAGAAAAATAACAAACAAACATTATTGTAAAACCAATATATTCCTCGCTACGTTCCAAATATAAAATACACGATAATGGAATCACATGCACTTATACGCTTAGAACGAATTATAAAATATTATGTAATGATCTTCCTTCCTTCAATGTTATAATTTTTTTTACCTAATTATGAAAAAACGGGATTTGTATTTTTCAAACGTAAAACGGCTTATAGTGGATATATAAAAAAATAATAAAAATAATACCAACCTCTCGTACCTACTATTTTGGTAATACGCAAGAAAAATTATATGTTATTATGTTTGTAATCTATTGTTCTCCACATTTTGTGTATTTATAAAAGTTTTTTTTTTTTTTTTTTGTGAGATTACCGCAATATTAAATACTTCTCTCCGTCCCGCACGAATGAATAAAAGTTTATGTACGTTGTTTAAAAACCGTAAATAAAAACAAAAAACAATGTTCTCCTTTTACCGATTTAAACCATCATATTTTCGGATCCAATTTAATATGTTAAGATTCGTATTTTAAAAGATGCACCTACCTACAACAATATGTATATAAAAACAACGAAAAATACTATTAGTTATACAAAAGGTATTGTTTGTTCTTTAGTTGTTTTTTTTTTTTTTTTAAATTTTTGACAAGTATTGTACCACGTAAAAATTAAATATGCGTACGAAAATGTTTGAAAACCCCGTTATTTAAGAAAAAAAAAAAGTATTAAACAACGACATTAGATTATATCACAAATCACATAATAATAGACGAACAAAAAACGAGGGGAAGAAATTAAAAAAGCTACCTGTATAAAAGGAAAGAAGATTTACAAACTGCTTTATTATGGGGGAAAAAAAAAAAATATATTATTATTATTATTATGAAATACGGCGGAAACAATGGCTATTCGACCGGCGAGAGAAAAATGTTAACTCGATCGAACAAGGTGCAGTGGCACTGTCGCTGCAGATGACTTCATGACTGCGCGAATTAAATACGGACAATGAGTTTAAAATCTCGTATAGTAAATACCGGTAGTCGAATCATATCGTGTTAAAAAAATATCCACTGATAATAATGCAATATTTGTAGCAGATAACAACCCGATTCGCGCGCTATAAACAATGGAAATAATTAAAAAAAAGAAATCATAGTGCAAACGAAGACCATATTCTTCTCGTTAAGTTAGATAATAAGTCGGATTCGCCCTAATCTCAATACGTAAAAGTTCAAAATTGGTTTTGCTAAACGCAAATTGACTATGAAGTGCGTCTGTAGACGGAGATGGCAAAATGCATGTGCACGTCTACCGTTCTCGTAATCAACGATTGTAATTGTATGATTAATTGTTGAAGTGTCGAGTAGTTTTCGAGGATTATTCAATTGTTGAATGTTATGTCGAAACGGATGAATACTCAGGTACCTACTAAACGCAATGAGAGTTCTGTAAAGGGTTTTTGAAAAATAAAATAAATAATAAATAATTATAACAAAAGCTTATAAACGAAAATTGCGTCGGTATTATAAGAGGGCGTGGAAAGGAAGGTAGGGAAAGAGAAAAGGTTCGTGTAAAAAAAAAAAAAAAAAAAACCACGTTTCGCCAATTCATAAATTGATAATACAATAATTGCCTTATACGCACGTCGATCGACCCCTTTAGACATTCCCTGAACATTTTATCGATGGCCCTCGTGTTTAATTGGTCGCGCAATTAAGCCACTTGCTTGCTCGCGATGCACAAAACAATAATAATATAGGAAATTTCGCATATATTATTGGTGCACAAGAGGACGGAAATAAAAGTAAACCTGGTTATGCCAATACCAGTAAATTATTGTTCGCCGTCAAAATATTATCAATATGCTTGAGAGGCCGTCGTTGCTGTAATGGTATTTGCCGTCTCTGTGTTTCTAACGAGCGCTAACCTGTAGCACCTATATTGGATATTATACGTCATAACGAAAATTTGTTCACGTAAAACAAACAAAAACGATTCGTTTAAAATTGCTAGACAATAACTATAGTTAAAAAGTTATAAGTTGAACAGTATGTTATTATTTTGATAACTTTTAACTTGTATAACTGGTCACGACAAAAATTGTGTGTTAGAAATTAAATCGGTAACTTTTTTTTTTTTGATTTTTTACAATTTTAATGAAACGTATAATTATTGTCCTCTAACGTTATTTAAGTACGGATATAATAATTACGAAAATTAAATACAACGCAAATATTTTTTACACATTTTAGATTCCGCGAATAGAGTTAGGAATGCATTGGTTTATTGATATATGTTCATATAAAAAAAATAAACACTTTCTCTACCAGAAAGCATAATTTGATTATCTCTCCTGAAAGAAAATGTTCTCTGGTTAGTACATTAGGGAGGTAATTTTTTAAAATGCTCATTAACATTCGAAATAACAAGGAAAACCTGGTTCTTTAGGATAAAAAAAAAAAAAAATTAAAAAATTAAAAACAAAGTTGTCATTGGCAACCGTTTTTATTTATTTTTTGTTATTATTAAATTTTTATTGTTTTAAATCTCTCTAAAATAATCATAGTTATCATGGAAACGCACACTGTTGTAATAATTTTACCATAATACAACACAAAATATAATATATAATATATTGTTGACAAAGCAACAGTATATTATATTGACAAAGAAACAATATCAACTGAATTCCATTCAGAATCCTTTTTTCGTTAGCAATGGTTTATAGTTAGTTGCTTACAGTTCTATATTAAATTCCCGTCTATATTCTATCCTCCCAACTTCCCACCTACAAAAGTGGTTACACCCAAGTGCAAAGTATGACCGTCCTTTTTTTTTTTTTTTTGCTACTCCAGTTTTTTGATTCTAGCGACGCCCGTGAATTACATTATAAATGTTGTTAGTTATTAGTTATTTTAGTATTTATTATAGACGATAAAAAAATATTCATATTACATCTGTTTCTAAAGTGCTTAAAATACAAGTATTCGAATAGGTAATTAACAAAATTTTAATTTATTTATGATTTTTTGAAATTGACAAGTGTATGTGAATTTATGTTAAATTAAAAAGTACTGGATAAACTACACAGACCGGTTGTTGTTGTTGGTCACTCGTCGCATCTTTGACGTTTGCAGTTTGCCCACTGAAATGATTTCACCAAAACCGTAACGATCGCAATTGGTAATTTATTTTACATAACATTTTACCGAACTTATGTTTAGAAACCTAAAAACTGAATATAATACGAAATCGACATAAAAAAAAATAATAATAATAGTAATAAAACTTTTATCGTGATGCTCCTACGACCAGAAAAACATTTTATTGCGTAGTATAGGTGGGGTATTATAAATAAATAAAAAAAATCCATTATTGTTGCTATCTATATCAACAATTTTATTATTATTATTAAATATTATATGGTATACATTTTTTTTTTCAACAATATTGATATCCGTCGTAAAAATCCGCAATTTTTATTATACGTTCATACAAAATATTACATTATTGCGTGTATACACACCTAGTTAAAATGTATAAAAATCGAATAAAAACGGAAAACGATTTATGACGTTGTTTCATTTCAACGGATGCGTGTTATAATTCGCATTGCTCACATACTTTGATAGTTCTCTCACGACCTTTTTTCTAACATTAAACTTGAGGTATTTTGTTTTTTATAACATTGCACTCTTGTCAAACTTTTATGCATTACAATATCTTAATAAAAATAAACCTCACAGTTTACTATACTTTTTCCCCGCACATAATAATATCGGCAATAGTATAAAAAATTGATTAAAAAAAAAAAAAACAACCGTCTGTGTAAATATTACGATCTATATTTCGATTAACAATTTTTATATATTTTTTGGTATATGTATAGGTACATTTTCATAGTAAAAAAAAAAATGTTCTACTGGCGTTTGAACGTAAAAATCAATCTGTAACAGCGCTCTACAGCAGTTAAACGATAAAAACGAATTTAAAACCGCGAAACGCGTAGGTTGCTCGACTTTGATTATGCTTTTTTTTTTTTTTTTTAAATTTGAGAAAATAATAATATTTGAAATCAACGAATAGAATCGTTCAAAGAAATCAAATTTAAATAAAATTAAATACAGTAAACATAAGGAACGAAATATTTTTTTATTTTTTAAAAGCTAATAATGCTTATGAATGTGCATCAAGGCCGTATTTGCCCAGCAAGACACCGGGACACTTCCCGGTGAGCCGGTGTCCGTATGGTCCGCTTCAGGTTTATAGCGTAATACGGTTCACACGGTATCAGATTGGCGATGTCTAGTACATAATTTACGAATCAAATACATAATTTTATTTGTTATCGCTATATTATAATAAATATATTGGCTAATCATTATTAACTATATTTGTTATAGTTAGCGGATACGATAGGAATAAAGAAATAAAACTGCGATCTCATTAGACGGGACGTAACTCTACAATTTATCAGGGCAAGTATAGTGTAGGAGATTCGACTACATTGGCAAGGAGCTTGGATAAAAATGTTAGATCAGCAGATTGTTGACGGTACGACAGAGAGGGCAAAGCAAGGGCGTGTGCGACAAGTAAGTAGTCATGCAGTGTACAATCAATCCTAAGAGTATACTCTTATATTATATAAACGGCAAATCTTAAAAATTTGCGCAGAACTCTTTCAATCGTTTTTAGAATCATTGTTGGAAGATGGATTTCAGATAACTGCGCCGTATTGTAACAACGGACGAAGTAACGATTAGAATAGAGTTTTAACATTATTACACAGTGTAATATTACAGCTAATATTGAAAATATTCAATTTTCGGCATTTAAATTTTCAAGTGAGATTTTCAAATGTAATATTTCATATATTTGGGTTTCGTTTAATAATTCAAACATCGAAAAAAAAACCAACATATTAACACAGATAATATCCGTACCTCTAAGTTTTACAATATACGAATTCACTCCAATATTAAATTTAACAGCACTAAATAGAATTTGCTGAACTAAAAATTTGACATCATCCAATTTTAAACATTACACATCATATGTACAGGTAATTCAAATTTCATGATACCGTCAAATTGTCCGTGAATTCTTATTTTTTAAAAAAATGAATAATGTAAAAACTTTTCGTATTCTAAAATTTTACATTGTCCTTAGATTAGTCAACCTCAATTTCGGGGATGAACCAAATACCTACTTTTGACATTCAAATGGAAACCTGTATTGAAAATTACATAAATATACGGAGTATACGTTTTAATACATTCTGGTATTAAAATATTCGGTTTCCGTCAACCCGTTTAAGAAATATTTCACTTTTAATTTTGGGTTGACAGACAGAAGAAGAGTATAATTTGAGTAATGGCATGGCGCTCAGCATATGAATAAAGTGCTTATGATAGTGCTGGAATGGTAACGAAAACACTTCACGATAGGTCTACAAAGAGATTTCTTAACAAAATAGAAGAAGATCTCAAATAAATCAGGAGTTGGAGAACAGAAGATGTAGGTTCAGTACAGATTAAAGTGAACGGAGATCGTGACGAAAACACTTAGAGAACTCCCTTAAATGCCAAAGGAAGAAATAGAGAAAATAACTTTTTAAATGTTTTGAACGTTTTGATAATTATAGGTACAAACGAAAATAAATGTGGTATTAATATAATGTAACTGACCTGTTGCAATAAGCGTTGCAATTGATTCCGACGCAATTTAAAGTTTTAACGAAAGAAAATAATAAATAGTATAGACATAGATACAGATCTCAATTCAAAATCCAAAAGTATCATTTAAATACATGAAAATACTAAAGTTACTAGTAATATAAGTGGTAGAAGTAGTAGTATTAGTATTAGAAATAGTAATATTAGAAGTAATAGTAGTGTAAGTAGTAATAGTTTTAGTAGTTAGGGTAGTAATAGTAATAATAGTAGTAGTAGTAATTGTAGTAGTAGTAGTAGTAGCAGTAATAGTAGTAGTAATAGTAATAATAGTAGTAGTAGTAATTGTAGTAGTAGTAGTAGTAGTAATAGTAGTAGTAGTAGTAGTAGTAATAGTAATAGTAGTAGTAGTTGTAGTAGTAGTATTAGTAGTAATAGTAGTAGTAGTATCAGTAGTTGTAGTAGAAGTAGTAGATGTAGAAGTATAAGTAAAGTGAACGGAGATCGTGACGAAAACAATTAGACTATTCCCTTAAAGGCCAAAAGAAGAAGTAGAAAAAATAAATTGTTGAATATTTTGAATGATAATAATAGGTACAAACGAAAATAAATGTGGTATTGACATAATGCAACTGACCTGTTGCAATAAGCGTTGCAATTGATTCCGACGCAATTTAAAGCAACCTGTACCTTTTGTATACGTTAATTTGTCAAAGTTCAAAAAAAAAAAAAATTAAAACTTGGTTGTATCACTTTTTTGTAAAATGTTTGCAAATCAATATGTTTTAACGAAAGAAAATAATAAATAGTATAGACATAGATACAGATCTCAATTCAAAATCGTATATTATACTAGTATACTAGTAGTATTTTTGGTAGTTATAATAGTATTAGTAGTTGTAGTAGTATAAGTAATAGTAATAGTAGTAGTAGTAGTAGTAGTTGAGTTAGTAAAAGTAAGAGTAGTAATAATAGTAGTAGTAGTAGTAGTAGAATTTTTAGTATTGTTAGTGGTAGTAATAGTTGAGTTAGTAGAAGTAAGAGTAGTAATAATAGTAGTAATAGTAGTAGTAGAATTTTTAGTATTGTAAGTGGTAGTAATAGTTGTAATAATAGTACTAATGGTAGTAGTAGTAAAAGTAGTAATAGTAGTGTTAGTAGTTGTAGTAGTATTTTTAGTAAATAATTAGTTAATTGATAATTATAGGTACAAACGAAAATAAATTTAGTATTTACATCATGAAACTGACCTGTTGCAATCAGCGTTGCAATTGACTCCGAAACGATTAAAAGCCACCTGTACCTTTCATATACGTTAAATTGTCAAAATTCCAAGAAAAAAAAAAAATTTTAAACTTGGTTGTATCATTTTTTTGTAAAATGTTTGCTAATCAATATGTTTTAACGAAAGAAAAATCATATATAGCATAGACATAGATACAGATCTTAATTCAAAATCCACATGTATCATTAAAAGAAATGAATATAACAAAGTTAATATAACAAAGTTACTAGTAATATTAGTGGTAGTAGTAGTAGTAGTAGTAGTGGTAGTTGTAGTAGGAGTATTAGTAGTAATAGTGTAAAAAGTAGTAATAGTAATAGTAGTAGTAGTAGTTGTAGTATTTTTAGTAGTAATAATAGTATAAAAAGTTGTAGTAGTATAAGTAGTAGTAATAGTAGTAGTAGAAGTGGTAGTAGAAGTAGAATTTGTAGAATTTTTAGTATTGTTAGTGGTAATAATAGTAGTAATAGTAGTAGTAGTATTAGGAGTAGTAGTATTTGTAGTAAAAGTAGTATAATGGTTTATATGGTTGGATCGTTTTTTTTAAACGTTTGCTAATCAATATGTTTTTTCAAAACAAATATAATAAATAGCTCAGACATAGTTACAGATCTCAGTTCATAATCAGGTATCATTAAAATAAATGAATATAACAAAGTTACTATTAATATAAGCAGTAGTAGTAGTAGTAGTAGAATTTGTAGAATTTGTAGTAGTAATAGTGTTAGTTGTAGTAATAGTAATAGTTGTAGTAGCAGTAGTAGTAGTAGAAATAATAGTTATAATAGTAGTTGTAGTAGTAAAATTCGAAGTATTGTTAGTGGTAGTAATAGTTGTAATAATGGTAGTAGTAGTTGTTGTAGTAGTATTTTTAGTAGTTCTAATAGTGTTAGTAGTGACAGTAGTATTAGTAGTAGTAGTTGTAGTAGTTGTTTTTGTAGTAATAGTAGTAGTAGTATTAGGAGTAGTAGTATATGTAGTAAAAGTAGTATAAGTAGTAGTATTAGTAGTAGTAGTATTAGGAGTAGTAGTATATGTAGTAAAAGTAGTATAAGTAGTAGTATTAGTAGTAGTAGTAGTATCAGTAGTTGTAGTAGAAGTAGTACATGTAGTAGTATTAGTAAAGTGAACGGAGATCGTGACGAAGACTTTTAGACTAATCCCTTAAAGGCCAAAAGAAGAAGAAGAAAAGATACTAGTAGTAGTAGTAGTAGTATTATAAGTAGTAATAGTAATGTTAGTAGTAGTAGTAGTATTAGTATTTCTAACGGAGATCGTGACGAGGACACTTAGACTACTCCCTTAAAGGCCAAAAGAAGAAGAAGAAAAAATACTAGTAGTAGTAGTAGAATTTGTAATATTGTTAGTGGTAGTAAAAGTTGTAATAATAGTAGTAGTAGTAGTAGTAGTATAGGTAGTAGAAATGGTAGTAGTAGTATTAGTAGTAAAAGTAGTAGTAGTAGTAAAAGTAGTAATAGTAGTAGTATTAGTAGTTATATTAGTAGTTGTAATAGAAGTCATAGATGTAGTAGTATTAGTAAAGTGAACGGAGATCGTGACGAAAACACTTAGACTACTCCCTTAAAGACCAAAAGTAGAAGTTAAAAAAATAACTTTTTGAATGTTTTGAATGATAATTGTGGGTACAAACGAAAATAAACGTGGTATTTACATAATGCAACTAACCTGTTGCAATCACCGTTGCAATTAATTCCGAAACGATTTAAAGCGACCTGTACCTTTCGTATACGGTAAATTATCTAAGTTCCCAGAAAAAAAAAAAATTTAATACTTGGTTGCATCGTTTTTTTGTAAAATGTTTACTATTTATTATTTTTCTTTCGTTCAAACATATTGATAAGCATAGACATAGATACAGTTATCAATTCAAAATCCAAAAGTAACATTTAAATAAATGAATATAACAAAGTTACTAGTAATATTAGTAGTAGTAATAGTAGAATTTGTAGTATTGTTAGTGGTAGTAATAGTTGTAGTAATAGTAGTAGTAGTAGTAATAGTAATAGTAGTGTTAGTAGTAGTAGTAGTAGTAGTAGTAGTAGAATTTGTAGTATTGTTAGTGGTAGTAATAGTTGTAATAATAGTAGTAGTAGTATTAGCAGTAGTACTATTAGCGGTAATAGTAGTGTTAGTTGTAGTAGAAGTAATAGATGTAGTAGTATTAGTAAAGTGAACAAAGATCGTGACGAAAACCCTTAGATTACTCCATTAAATGCTAAAAGAAGTATTGGAAAAAATAACTTTTTGAATGTTTTGAATGATAATATTAGGTTCAAAGGAAAATAAATGTGGTATTTACATAACGCGACTGACCTGTTGCAACCTCTATAACTATAACACAGTTACTAGTAGTATAGGTAGTACTAGTAGTAGTATGAGTAGTAGTAATAGTAGTGGTAGTAGTAGTAATAGTGTTGGTAGTAGTACTAGTAATGTTAGTAGTAGTAGTAGAATTTGTAGTATTGTTAGTGGTAGTAATAGTTGTAATAATAGTAGTAGTAGTAGTAGTAGTAAAAGTAGTAATAGTAGTGTTAGTAGTTGTAGTAGTATTTTTAGTAGTAATAATAGTATAAAAAGTTGTAGTAGTATAAGTAGTAGTAATAGTAGTAGTAGTAGTGGTAGTAGAAGTAGAATTTGTAGAATTTTTAGTATTGTTAGTCGTAATAATAGTAGTAATAGTAGTAGTAGTTGTAGTAGTAGTATTAGTAGTAGTAGTAGTATCAGTAGTTGTAGTAGAAGTAGTACATGTAGTAGTATTAGTAAAGTGAACGGAGATCGTGACGAAGACTTTTAGACTAATCCCTTAAAGGCCAAAAGAAGAAGAAGAAAAGATACTAGTAGTAGTAGTAGTAGTATTATAAGTAGTAATAGTAATGTTAGTAGTAGTAGTAGTAGTAGTAGTAGTTGTAGTATTAATAAAGTGAACGGAGATCGTGACGAAAACCATTATAGTACTCCCTTAAAGGCTAAAAGAAGTAACGGAAAAAATAACTTTTTGAATGTTTTGATTGATAATATTAGGTACAAACGAAAATAAATGTGGAAAATACATAATGCAACTGACCTGTTGCAATCAGCGTTGAAATTGACTCCGAAACGATTTAAAGCGACCTGTATAACTATAACAAAGTTACTAGTAGTATAAGTAGTAGTAGTAGTAGTATCAGTAGTTGTAATAGAAGTAATAGATGTAGTAGTATTAGTAATTCTAACGGAGATCGTGACGAGGACACTTAGACTACTCCCTTAAAGGCCAAAAGAAGAAGAAGAAAAAATACTAGTAGTAGTAGTAGAATTTGTAATATTGTTAGTGGTAGTAAAAGTTGTAATAATAGTAGTAGTAGTAGTAGTAGTATAGGTAGTAGAAATGGTAGTAGTAGTATTAGTAGTAAAAGTAGTAGTAGTAGTAAAAGTAGTAATAGTAGTAGTATTAGTAGTAGTAATAGTAGTTGTAGTAGTAGTAGTAATAGTAGTGTTAGAAGTAGTAGTAGTAGTGGTAGTAGCAGTAGTAGTAATTTTAGTAGTAATATTAGTAGTTATATTAGTAGTTGTAATAGAAGTCATAGATGTAGTAGTATTAGTAAAGTGAACGGAGATCGTGACGAAGACACTTAGTTAACTCCCTTAAAAGCCAAAAGAAAAAGTAGAATAAATATTTTTTTGAATGTTTTGAACGCTTTGATAATTATAGGTACAAAGAAAAATAAATGTGGTATTAACATAATATAATTGACCTGTTGATTCAGCGTTGTAATTGACTCCGGCGCAATTTAAAGCGACCTGTAACTTTTGTATACATTAAATTGTCAAATTTCCAAGAAAAAAAAAATCTAAAACTTGGTTGAATTGGTTTTTTTTTAACGTTTGCTAATCAATATGTTTTTTCAAAATAAAAATAATAAATAGCTCAGACATAGTTACAGATCTCAGTTCATAATCCACAAGTATCATTAAAATAAATGAATATAACAAAGTTACTAGTAATATTAGTAGTCGTAATAGTAGTAAATGTGGTATTAGTAATAGTAGTAATAGTAGTATTAGCAGTAGTAGTGTTATTAATAGTAGTAATAATAGTAGTTGTAGTTGTTGTAGCATTAGTATTTAGTATACTAGCAGTAGTAGTAGTTGTAGTAGAATTTGTAGAATTTGTAGTAGTAATAGTGTTAGTAGTAGAAATAGTAATAGTTGTAGTAGCAGTAGTAGTAGTAGTAATAATAGTTATAATAGTAGTTGTAGTAGTAAAATTCGAAGTATTGTTAGTGGTAGTAATAGCTGTAATAATGGTAATAGTAGTTGTTATAGTAGTATTTTTAGTAGTTATAGTAAAAGTAGTATTAGTAGTAGTAGTTGTAGTAGTTGTATTTGTAGTAATAGTAGTAGTAGTATCAGTAGTTGTGGTAGAAGTAATAATTGTAATGATAATTATTGGTACAAACGAAAATAAACGTGGTATTTACATAATGCAACTGACTTGTTGCAATTGATTCCGAAACGATTTAAAGCGACCTGTACCTTTTATATACGTTAAATTGTAAAAGTTCCAAGAAAAAAAAAAGAATTTAAAACTTGGTTGTATCATTTTATTTGTAAAATTTTTACTATTTATTTTTTTCTTTGTTAAAATATATTGATAAGCATAGACATAGATACAGATATCGATTCAAAGTCCACAAGTATCATTTAAATAAATGAACATAACGAAGTTACTAGTTGTATAAGTAGTAGTAGTAGTAGTAGTAGTAATAGTAGTAGTAGTAGTAGTAGTAATAATAGTAGTAGTAGTAGTAGTATAAGTAAAGTGAACGGAGATCGTGACGAAAACATTTATAGTATTCCCTTAAAGGCCAAAAGAAGAAGTAGAAAAAATAACTTTTTGAATGTTTTGAATGATTATTATAGGTACAAACGGAAATAAAGTGACTTGTACCTTATGTATACGTTAAATTGTCAAATTTCCAAGAAAAAAAAAAAATCCAAAACTTGGTTGTATCATTTTTTTTTTAAATGATTATAAATCAATATGTTTTTCCGAAAGAAAAATAATGAATAGCATAGACATAGATACAAATCTCAATTCTAAATTCACAGTTATCATTAAAATGAATGAATATAACAAAGTTACTAGTAATATTAGTAGTCGTAATAATAGTAAATGTGGTATTAGTAGTAGTAGTAATAGTAGTATTAGCAGTAGTAGTGTTATTAATAGTAGTAATAATAGTAGTTGTAGTTGTTGTAGCATTAGTATTTATAGTAGTGTTAGTTGTAGTAGTAGTAGTAGTAGTAGTATTAATAAAGTGAACGGAGATCGTGTCGAAAATCCTTAGACTACTCCCTTAAAGGCCAATAGAAGAAGTGGAAAAAATAACTTTTAGAATGTTTTGAATGATAATTATTGGTACAAACGAAAATAAATGTAGTATTTACATCATGCAACTGACCTGTTGCAATCAGCATGACAATTGACTCCGAAACGATTTAAAGCGACCCGTACTATTTGTATACGTTAAATTGTCAAAGTTCCAAGAAAAAAAAACATCCAAAACTTGGTTGTATCATTTTTTTGTAAAATGTTTAATCAATATGTTTTGACGAAAGAAAAATCATAAATAGTACAGACATAGATCTCAATTCAAAATCCACAAATCTCATTTAAATAAATAAATGTAACCAAGTTGCTAGTAATATTAGTAGTAGTAGTAGTAGTAGTATTGGGAGTAGTAGTATTAGTAGTCATAGTAGTATTAGTAGTAGAAGTAGTAATAGTAGTAGTTGTAGTAGGATTAGAAGTTATAGTAGTAGTAGTTGTAGTAGTAGAAGAAGTAGTAGTAGTAGTATTAGTAAAGTGAACGGAGATCGTGACGAAAACACTTGGTTGTATCATTTTTTTGTAAAATGTTTACTTTTTATTATTTTTCTTTCGTTTAAATATATTGATAAGCATAGACATAGATACAGATATCAATTCAAAATCCACAAGTATCATTTAAATAAATGAATATAACGAAGTTAATATTCGTATTAGTAATAGTAGTAGTAGTAATAGTTGTAGTAGTATAAGTAGTAGTAATAGTAGTAATAATAGTTGTAGTATTAGTAGAATTTGTAGTATTGTTAGTGGTAGTAGTAGTTGTAATAATAGTAGTAGTAGTAGTAATAGTATTAGTTGTTGAAGTAGTATAAATAGTAGTAATAATAGTAAGAATAGTTGTAGTATTAGTAGAATTTGTTTTATTGTTAGTGGTAGTAATAGTTGTAATAATAGTAGTAGTAGTAGTTGTAGTAGTATAACATGGGGTACCGTCCGATGTCTTGTGGGCCGGGAGTCCGATATCTAATATCCCACCGTCGGCTCGCGGGGCTGCTGTGCACGTTTACGGAACTTCTATACTATTACATTATAATACATGTTTGTATATACACTCTTTGCCTGCCACGGAAACGACCATGACGACGACGACGATGATCGCAGTTCGAAAGTTTTTGAAAGTTCGCCCGTCCGGGTGGCTACCGACGCCGACGCCGCGATCACTTGTTGCGCGTATTATGCCACGCCGCCGATGGAGAAATCTCCGTAATATCACGTAATTACTATACGATGACACGGCTAATACGAATACGTCTTACTATAACCGACGAACAGTTTCCCGAGAGAAAAACACCGCCTGACGATTATCGAAAGTTTTGAGTACGTCGATACGCGACGTTACGAACAAAACAAGCGCCGTCGGACAGTAATAAATTCCGTGCCTTTTGAGGTAAACGGATCACGGAGCTGACGAAATGAGTGACCTAAAATGAAAAGGACGTCCTGGGATAATGGAGACGAGTGCAGCCGCCGTTATAGATAATTTAATGTATGCGCGTAAGCGACGATAAACCATTGCTTATGGAGCGGAGTTCAGTGTCGATAATGATGCTTCTTCAACAATATATATATATATATATATATGTAATTTTATAGTAAACTAATTAAATAGACTTAATATGTTGTATTTAATAATATTTGTTTAATGTTGTACCGATTTTCTCAATTTCCATACGTTATTCCTGGTTTTCCCGTGGTTTATCCCGGTTTTTCACATTTGCTGGGAAAACTCCTGAGAAAATCGAAAATTGACCTCCTTAAAGTACCTCCCCTCACCGATTTCCCTTCAGAAAAGGTGCTACACTTAGAAATCCGAGCAATTCTTCTGGTAGAAAAGTTGTTAATAAATAAATAAAAAAAAAATAAACATCTTTGTAAAACCATAGCTTCTTCACTCCACTCAGATTCTAAAACGAAGTATTTTTACAAAGAATCACCGATTTAATTTTTTTTTTCCACCTAAATTTCACCCAAATTCATTAAATTTCCGCAGTCTAAAATTCTTCCAACGACTTATGATTTGTAAAAACGTAATATTTATATATTATCATACATTATGTGTTATTATATTTCTGAACATTCAGACACCTACGACGTACCCACTCGGTTTTTGTGAATCGCGTGATTCAAATATACCTCCTTCGCGCCGCCACTAATTCCGACTGAAAATGAATGAACCTCGAGCCACTTGTAGTGGTACCAATACGTCGGACGAATACGCAATACAAACTTATCGTCGTTTTATCGTGGCTAAATAACTGTTCAGCTACGAACTGCCCATATTTTATATAATAATGTAATCAACGTTTCATGGACGTTTCAACTGTCAGCGATTTTTATCGCCGGATTTCCGCGGTAGTCACGGTGGATTTATACGAATTACAAAACCCTACTATAAGGAGACTAATGAGTGATGAGCAAAGGAGACGAGATAAGGATAAACGAATGGATAAAACCACCTTGGTACTGCGGTTGCACGTAACCCTGCTAAAATAAATCCCTTTCGGTGACGGCCATGACATCCGCGTATCACAAACTTGCCGTCGTACGACTTATAGGCCATGGATCTAATATTGATTTTGTAACGCACGTGTCTAGCACTCGTTTACTCGATAAAAAAAAGTATGGGTACACGCGTGACTAACGAATTCCGTTGTTGATTATTTGTTTTCATAATGAATATTTGTTTTCCGAAATGTATAAAAAAAAAAAACTTATATTTTTCCAGTTAAATTACCGTTGTATGACTTTGTACAAAAATAACTGACCAAGTTTGTCAACATAATTAAGTCTAAACGAATACTGTAAAGAAGAAACCAAATCAATATTAACACAAGTACAAGACGTAGAAAATAATAAACGTATACATCACCTATAGAGGCCGATACCGCTGTTCCCGTATTTACTTACATTAGGCATAGGGTATTTTCATATCCGATATTTGAAATCGGAAACCACGAGTGAATATTGAAAGTAGCCGGTGTGGCGGTGGAAAACGGAATTTTTCAAACGATTTGTTCGTATTCCAGAGACACAATGGACGTGTAAGTATCGACTTTAGGTTTTTAAAACGAAATAGGCCGTTTCCCTCCGACTATTTCTATCGTTAAATTATTTACCGATATAATTACACATCATTATTTTATTTCGTAATACGGTATTTTACCGAGAATCAAAATTATGTCCAACGAAATTTATCGATATTTACAAATTTTACTTAGCTGGTATATATCATTCAACGTTCAACTGTATCGTTTTCGAGAACTTTTATCACCACGTGACGAATGGTTTGTGACACACGTTTGAGTGTATTTAATTCTTTATATTCGTCTCTTACACGCATACAGCTAACGTTTTACAGGATTTATCTTAATCCGGAATGTCCTGAAGAAAATGGTGATACAAGAAAACCGAATTTTTGTCATTCTATGTCGGTAAATTACATTTCAATAACTCAAGGGATGAAAATACTTTTCATTTAAAATTTACACTTTATACAAAATGTACAAAGTATTGATAATTAGCAATGTATTTTATTAAGACAATATACATATACAAAATATCTAGATCGAAATAAGAGACAGTTGCTAGAATAATTATCTAGATGAAGATAACGGCTACATAACAATTTAGTTATCTAAATAACGATAGATAATCAGGAACTTTTTATCTAGATAAAAAAAAAAAAAATAAATAATTTTGTTCATTGCCTATCATAAAACTAACTGATAAAAGTAGTAAAAATGTACGAAACCTGAAACATCTGTATTTTGTGTAATAAGGATATAAATTACGGTTTGAAAAGATTTATCTAGACGATTCAATTATTTATCTTAGATAATGGTTCAGATTATTAACTTATTTAACATGTTAATATGTTAACAAAAAGTACAATAAATAAAATATTGTACACAATTATCACATTTATCACTATTATTATCACAAATAAATCTTAAAAAACCGTAGCTCAGAGTGGCCGTATTCAACGTAAATCATGAATTATGTTTGCTGGCTTGAAGCCCGAAATTAACTCATACCCAAATGAGACGAGGAAGACGACAATGGAGGACAATGACTTCCCTATCACTGATTCACGTAGTACGTTATATCTACTCAATATACCCATTTTCTCAAGTTTTTCTGTGACCTGCTCGTCCGTGTGCGTAATCTATTAACAGTTTCCCGTGTTCGTACCGCGGACACACTGGATTTCTACGGGCGGATTTGGCATCGTGTGTCGTCCGTGTCAAATAGGTGTTTTTTACACGTTCATCGCGCGGCGCGGAGATCGATTATAGATTTCCCAACTCGAACGAAATAGTAATATTATGCATGGGTATATTATGTAGTTTATAATTTATAAAATATTATGCAGCGCCGCGCGGAAAGCACAATGGACCGTTTTGAAATATTATTCAAATTATCATATCTCGGCCGTAGCCTTTAAAATATTCATAGATTTTCTATACGGGTACCGTTTGGAAAATCGCGACGACGGGCGACGTGGCGCGGCTTGTCACGTTAATAACAATATTATAATGATTTAATTTTAATTGAATTTCCGACGCTGCGACACCTCTTAGGCAATAATAATAATGTTCTCGGTTACCGGTCGGGATATACCTACCACCTGTATTATAATACCGACAACCGCCGTCGTCTGTGTACACCCATTGTTATTATATTGTACGGGACTTATGTACCACGGGTACCCGGCGCATTCGGCGTATTGTTATTCGATTTCACGTATAATATTTTAAATGTAAAACTGTGTCCGCGCGCCCACCTCCGCGGTTACGAGACCGGCTATTTCGCGCACCCCATATATAACGGCATAGGACTCGTGACTGGCACCGATTGTTTATTATCTCCGCGTTCGATCGCCCGCGGTATTTTCGCGGTCCTTTATCGTCCGGCGACTTTGTTCCCGCGCCCGCGACCCGCTGACAAACTTCCTGTCTGCAGGAGCTATATAATATAATACGTAAGCCGGTTACTATTGTAATTGGTAGTTTATCCGAAAGCCACGAATCAGCGTGATAAAATACCTAACAGATCAGCACGGCGCGTCGTCGCCACCGCCGCCGCCGCGACCTTTAAAAGCCTTTCATATTATTACGATAATACGTACGGAGTTTACACTAATAATGGCCGGTCGTGTACACGCCCCGGAGCGAAAACCGAGGAGAAATTTTCTCGGCTCGTACTTTCCGTAGACATTTACTTATATTATAATGCACGTCCGTCCGGCGCGTTTTCCGACTCGACGGGGCGAAAACGGATCGTTTTTAATCGCCGAAAGACCGCGAGGCGCGTAGCTGTTTTAATTGAAATTCCGCGCCGCGCAACGACGATAAGACAATAAGACGCGTTAAGAATATTATTATTATCACTAAATTTCGGTATTGTATCTGTGTGTTGTGACAGCGTTTGCGGGTGCGGACGTCCGGCGCGCCGCTCGGTCTTAAATTCCCACAAAACTTTTCCGCGACCGCCCGCGCGGAAACGGTATTTTCGCAGTTTTCAGCCGGGTATGACGGTCATTGGCCGTCCGTCCGATTATTTTATATTGAAAACTTAAATCCGCGGACCTTATTCGGTAGCGCAGTTCCGAAGTGAAACGGAATTAAAATAGTTATAAAACGACGGCGGTATTACGCGAGGGGGGGGGGAGGATATTTACCGATAATAGAAAAGCGTTCTCGGGAACTAACTAAACCTAACCATACTTTCACGAAATCCATTTACGGAGACGAGACTTCCAAAATGTTTCTTTCCGACACACGTTTGTCCGTACAAATACTATAAGCACCTGCGTGTAGGATTTGAAATGTAACCCGCACTCCCTTTTTTCAAATCGTACCTTAAGCGTATAATGCCCGCTCAGTAAAAAAATAAAGTAAAACATAGTCCGATTACGTACAACCCAATAAGTATTGAGGGCGTTTATTTTTAATAACACTAATTCGAGTATTTAAAATTTCATTAAAAACGTCTTAGTGACAATAACTAAACGCGCATCTCTACGGACTCCGAAGACTTAAACTAAAGGGAACTAACAGTTTTAGATTAAATAAGAAATGAGACTTTAACCACTGGCTACACCGAGACGATGTTTGAAGTCCAAGAGCTGACGCGGCTAAATACTAATGATAGTTTGCCAAGTGTTCCGTAACGACTCATAGAACCATTAACGCGCTTAATACGAGTAGATTAGTAAAACGCTTTGGGTGTTGTTCAAACATTCTCTATTATTTACAGACATGTAAACTTATTACGCATAGACTTGTGAATGGTTATAACTAATACAGAATCTAATTCGCATTTGTAACCGTTTTATTTGTGTACTCGCCAAATGCAAATCTTAAATCACTAAAAATTAATTTAAACCATAAATCATAGGTCCATTGACATCGTCATCAAGTAATAATGAGGAGGTATATTATCAAGGTGCTATCATTGGTACTATCCGGTACTACGGGAAAACTATACGCAATTTCAAACAAAGGGTAGAAAAAAAAAATAGCCGGAAAAATACTTTGCACGATGAATGGGCCACTGTTGTAGGTGAGAAGATGGTAAGGTAGAATGGAAATTTAATATATATCTGTACGCAACGATAAATATTTGCTAACGAAAAACGATTCGGAGCTGAGTTCGGTTAACAATGTAGCTTTATCAACAACACCCGTGTCATATTGTGGTAAAATAATTACCCACATGTACATAATATATTTTCTTCAATAATATATGTTTAATATTGTATCTAGTTTTCCATTTCACCTACGTCTTTTCCCGGGTTTTCTGATTTAATAGGAAAACTAATGGTTATCAATCAAAAAATGACCTCCTTAAGGAGTACCATTCCAGTCAGATTTCCTTTCAAAAAAAAAAAAAAATGCTTTAGTTGAAAATCGGAGTAAAATTGCTAGAAGAAAAGTTGTCCACAGAAAAAAAAATAAACATCATTATAAAACCATTACATTCCTCGCTCCAATCAAAGTCTAAAATTAAATGATGTAAAACTTATCATCGTGGCGTATTTTATATTGAAATATCCAAAAGTTAAGTTTTTGATTTAGTGAATCGTCTGTCATTATACAATATTATTAGTTATCATTACGAGTATCCGGCTACTATACTGTTGGTTCTATGAGGAAAATTGTTTTTGTACGTTCTTCGGTAAAGTCGATTTTGCAGGTAGATATACCTACGTCAGCATATAATATGAAACTTTTTTTTTGTACAGACTGTACAAAATAAAAGTTTTCCCTTCGTTAATACTTAATTCACCGAATAACACATTTTGTAAAATTTACGAATTATCATTATTCTATCGAAATCTTTCAAATATTGTACCAGTGGTTCCCAACCAATGAGGCAGTGACGTACTGAGCAATATAAAAAAAATATTTTACTCTAAGGAATTGTTTCACTTTATTCGCTTACGTATTTTCAGCAACATATTGCGCGGACGAGAATTTTTAAGTATGTTCAATGATAATAATAAAAAATTAACCAGAAGAATCGGGTGAACGCGACACATGGGTATTATAGTTCTAAGCCACATTATCCGTGCCAGAATCATTTGTAAACTTCAATATCAAACTCTCAAAAATCACATTAGATCATCGTAAACCATAATATCGATAATAGGTAATATTCAACTTGCAATCTAGTAAATATGTAAAAAAAAAAAGTGAGCCTTTTTATTGTTTATGTATAACCTACCAGAAAAGTGCCCTTCAAATAAAGGAGGTCCGTGACCAATCTCCGAGTAATCCATAACGTCAAAAAGTTTGGGAGACACTGTGTTAGACGAACGATAAAACATAATATGCACAGAGTCATAACGATATTTACGAGGGTAAAAAAAATAATAATTAAAAACAACATCGCAGCCGATTGCTCGAAGGAATTTTAACGCAAATCGACGGGAAATAATATTACTTATGCAACAATCGCTTGTGTCGTATATATTATTATAAGCTCCTGATTTCTATATATTGTGCAGTTGTGCAAACCCGGCTCGGTAAATAATGTTTTAAGTATTCTGTTTCAGATTAAAAGTAAAAAAAAAAACCCTATAAAAGACATCATAATAATACACTATAATAAACAATCATTCGTGTAGACTGCAATTATTACGCCATTATTCAAAGTAAAATATTTAAAATCGTATTTAATGTGATCACACTCCAGTTTGTAATAGTTATTACAAACAGGAATTTATTTTTTTTTTATTATTATTTATGCTTGTTGCTGAAAATACCCGTTATTCTATTGCTAAATCTTTCGCGTTGGCATAGCGGACGCAATCAAGCTTGTCTCGTAATTTCTTTGACAAATACCTTCCTTGGGTTTCTCGTTCCTCGGTAGAATCAGATCGAGAACGCTCAGTTTTTATAATTTTACGCAACGTTCCAATTACGTTTTAATCCGAAAATCTAACCATATAGTGATTAAAAATGTATACATTTCGACTCAGTAGCGTCGAACTCTATGCCAAGACCAGACTTTTTTTAAAAAATTAAGCATAGGGAGGTAAATTTTTGGTTTTCATAATATCTGAGAAAAACCAGGAAAAGACGTAAGAAAAATGAGATGCATACGAAAATAATGCTTTTATTATTTTTCAATTTTGTTATTTGTTGTAATTCAGTTAAAAATATTTACGGAACTCTAAAATTTGGACAGAAAACTTATATTTTCCATTTCTAGATGTGGTAAAAGTTTCAAAAAATTAAAGCCATTTTTGAGCTATTTAGAGACATTTTAATTTTGTAAGTTTTGTATGTGATTTTTATTTGGTACATACTCTGTAGTAAAATTGTTAGACTTAACAGAAATGCTTGAAAATTTAACAGGAAGTTCATTAAGAGTCTTAATTTGTAGTGAAAAAAAGAAAATTTGAGTTTAATGAAGTATTTTTTTTTTTTAATCCTGCTTCAATGTATCAAGTGTAGCTTATTTTCTGAAAGGAAATTCTATCTCTATGATTATTTGAGGAGGTCATTTTTCGATTTTCCCAAGAGTTTTCCTAGCAAATAGGGAAAACCTGGAAAATTAAAAATTACAAAAAAATAAAAATAAACGAAATCGTTATTATCGTATGAATTATCCAGTTTCCTCTCAATTATTCAGAAAATTATTAAAAAATAATTAAACCACAACACTGTAAATTCAATACGTTTTCTTCGCTGTGCTCAGAATCTAAATAATGTATTTTATACTGGGTATTTTCGTTTTATTTTATAGTGTTCCGTGGGCAAAACGCTTCGAAATAAAATATGGAATAGGTTATAATGTTGTAGGCACCTATAAGTGGGTATACCTATACGTGGGTACAGTCACTGCTGTGGTTAGTTAGGAAGGTAGTAGTGGGAAATTTAATATATATCCACACTAAGAAACGATAAACCATTGCTAATGAAAAAACGATTCTGAGCAGAGTTCAGTTGATAGTATTGCTTTGTCAACAATATATATGCCATATAATTGTAAAATAATTACTTAGGCATTATATATTTCCTTTTAAAATATTTGTTTTAATATTGTACCTATTTTCCAGTTTTCCCGGCTTCCTATGTTTTTTCTCGGTTTTCCTCATTTATTGAGAAAACTCCCGGGGAAAATAAAAAATGACTTCTTTAAAGAACCTGCCCAATAAGATTTACTTTCAACAAAAATCCTACACTTTAAAATCGGAGTAAGACTTCTGGTAGAAAAGTTGGCCACAGAAAACATTTTTTTTAAAAAAACCAAAAATATAAACATCTTTGTAAAACCATAAGCTTTTTCGCTCCACTCAGAATTTAAAATTGCTCATCGGCTGGCACACCGTTTAATATTGCGTGTAGTGTTTCCATATTCGGTGAACCCGTAATACGTTACACAGAGTATGAAAACGCTGGTGAACCTATTACACAAAATGATTTATGGACGTTTAAATAAACTCGCGCCTAAACGACAGGTGGGCATTCAATTTTCACGGAGAATAATTATTATGTACATAATATTATTACGAATTTATTATAATTTAAATTGCTTAACTGCTGCATTTATCAAACGCGCTCGTCGTTTGGTTAATTATTATTGTTATCGTCACCTATAAACAAAGTCATACTAAAAATACATAAAAATAAGCGGATGGTAACCATGACATTTTATTTTTTTTGAAACTAAAACTTAACATTCATTTTTAACTTTCTCTCGTTTCTTCTTCCCCCCTCAATAGAGATGACTTTCCTTGACAAAATGTTAAAAAATCTATTAATTTAATAGTTTACTAATTATTTCCGAGTGGACGCACGGTAAGCAATATCTTACACTACCGTGTGTTCCATAGAAAATCTCCATGAAAAATTCCCCGACAAACAATAGGACAAAAACCACAGAGTATAAATGTACTAATATTTTTTAATGATTAACTTTATTTGTTTAATTGTCCTGAATGCGGATGACCGGATTTTTCGCTCAAAAATATACTTTACAAGGGTAAATCTCATAGCTCGTAGAGTAGTTCGATATACCTATTGATTTTACTTACATTATATTATGATGTGCACCTTTTTTTTCTGACTAGGAGTCACTTTTATACCAAAAATTTTACTCCGATCATCAATATTGTAGAATTTATTTTTGGTATCGAAATGTTAGAAAAACGAGACAATATTCACGATCACGAATTTTCATTATTATTTTTTTTTTTTTTTGTAATTCAGTTAAAAATACTTGTAGAGACTTGATATTTTCTCAAAATAATTATACGAGTATAAGTCTTTTTTAGACGTGGAAAGAATCACGCGATTTTCCACCTATTTGTGTAGTAAATTAAAATGATCCGAGTTTTTATTTTATTTTCATTTGATACCAAGCACACCGTGTATTCTCATCCTTATTTCCTAGACTATACTCTTCAGCAAAAATGATCTTCTCCGGGTCAAGACACACCGGCTCTTTTAATCCATATACCCCGGACTATATTCTCCCGCCAATTAGCCTACCAAAGATATGTTTTGTGGTATTAAAATATAAAAAGATTGGTACTCACCCAAACTGCCCGAACTCACCTGACGTCGCGTACACTCCGCTAATGTTACCTGGTCGAGGATATCGACCACGGATCCGTCCATCACTCTAACGGTCAACCACGTCGTTGCGTCGTTGCAGTGACTACAGTTCGTGATAAATACGAATAATCCCGATTGTTGAAAGTACGCGAAAATGCATTCAAAACGAGGAAAACTGTAGGTAGTAATATTATGTAAATTGAAAATGCAAATCGCGTACTACACTATTTCAACACAAACATCTCGGTCTAATGAAAAATGATTTCAATAATAACAATGTAAATTGGTTATAAATTAACACTACAGTGGTCGACTAGGCAACTAAATCTCTAATTTATATATTATTATGAGTACGGTGAATATCGTTTAACGCTGCAAAATGTTTCTCGTTAGATAAAAATTATTTTGGCTTTTCAAAAATGGTTTGAAATAGTACTAGTAAATTATGAAATTCGTCATAGGGGTTATTCATATGGCATCATACAAATACTAAAAATCCATACCTTATCAAGATTTTTTTTTTTAGTCATTTATATTGAAAATATATATTAATGACATGGAACTAAACTACGCTCAGAATTGTTTTTTGTTAACAATCGTTGCGTACAGATTTAAATTATTAAATCGCTCAATGTGTCCAATATTTTGTTTTTTTCTTCATTTCTGGGTTACTTTGGTTCCTAAACTTACCGGTTAAAAACGTGTACTAAATAAATTCAAGTTTTATTTTTTCAATTACACGAATATTGTTAATGTTTTGCTGCTAAACAATTCTTCGGTAAATTTACCATTTTATACGTATAGTTTTTAAATATAACCTCAACTGAAGGAGTAAAACGTAGGCAACCAACCGCAAAGATTATTAATTTTAAGTATTTAGTCGTGTATATTGTGTTGACCAGACAAACGGGTTTATCTCCGGTTTTTTTCATGAAGTGAAACAATTTACATTATGTTGATCGCTGTAAAACCTACGAGCGATTAAATTATTATTATTATTTGATTTTATTGCAATAAACTTTAACGTATAATTATGATATTTTTCTTTGTGTATAAATTAAATGTTAAAAATATTACACCGAAAATGAGTCCCTAATAAAATAATTATTATTATTAAACTACTATAACAGTAACCGTATATAGTGCCTATAAGTGTTTTTAAAACGACGAGGATAAACACTATAATCAGTGGTCAAATTAAAAGAGGAGTGGGGAAAGACGAAGCGCCACTACTTTGTAATGTACAATTCTTTTTTCTTTTTTTTTTTCTTTTCTAAGCGTTTAGTTTATATTTTGATGAAGATCATAAAAATGACGGCATTTATTTTCAAACATGTTTAACCGAACTTCGCTTTAGTTTTTCATTAGCAATCGTTTATTACAATATGAATCAAATAACTTTATATACCCTACTACGTTTCCGACTTTTCACCTACAACAGTGGCACTCTCGTCTCCGGTATTTTTTATTTATTTTTTTTTACACATTTTTAGTTATTATTGAATTACACGTTTAAAAGTGACGTGGAAGAAAACTATTCCTACGGGTTCGATCGTGCGCAAGTGACGGTAATTTTTTCAATTCTCATATAATTCCTTATTTCCTCAGTTTTTCATTTTTCCACTACTGACGATATTAACCATTGACCTAAAATTTAAAAATGTCACACCCACGAATCATCCTGGTGAAGATTGTTGCCAATAGTAATAGAGTAATAGCTAATAGGTAATAGGCTTGCTGAGAATTTTAAGTATATAATATTTTAATTATAATTTTGACTTTTTAATTAACAGGATGAACTTTATTTAAAATTATATCGAGAGCTGGTTCACAGTATATGAATAATGAATGCGAGATTAAACTTGTTCATAAATCACGTGTTTCTTATGCATATACCTAGGTATGCACACTGTAGTATGCACAAACCACCGTAATTAGTATTATATTCGTCACGGTGGTGACCCGATACGGTGAAAGTCCTGAACGTGAAAAGTATTCCTTTTCCATGTTAAAACATAGAGCGTATTATTATTATAATACAGGTTATCTTTCATCTCAATCTCGAACTATACGGGTGAAGATGAGTAGGCTTTTGATCCTTGACGTACTCGCTTTTGCATACGTTGCAATAATAATACGAACGTTCTAAGAATTTCTTCTGCGTCTTAAGTTTTTATAACGGCATCTATAATCATATGCTTCCTCATTCATTCGCAAATCCTCTCCTTCCTATCCACTAAATATCTCTTTTCAAAGTGCCCTCCCCAGGGCATTTTTTAGTGAACATCCATTGCGTGTCAACTACTCTCTTTCTTAAGAAAATATCGAACTTTTACCTAAACTTTTAAATTGTTTCCGATTACTCATACCCCTAGACAGTGACAGTATTTCATACATAAAATATACAATTTTATAACAAAATCTAATAATTCAATAATTTACGATTTATTTTCTAGTTAACATACAAAAATCTTACACTATTGTGTATCCTATGAATTTTACTCTCCTTAAAAATGCTCTGACGTTCTTCCGTTGATAATCTAGGGTAAAGAACCTCCTAGATTACCGAACCACTGATATTCCGTCGACGATTCTTCCTCCCGGTATACTGGATATTATTATTGTTTTCGTTAACCAGTTCACTGTGCCAGTTGTGCTGCTAGGTGAAAAACTATAAATAAAATAAAATCATTACTATTAGAGTTACATACTGGACAAAAAATCACCGTTTACACCACAACAGTTTTTATAGTTTCACATGATAATAATATGCAAAATAATTTAATTTCAATATGTAAAATTCTGGTGAATTTAAATTTTAACAAAGAGTGGTCAACCCTTGATAAAACATTACCTTGGAAAATATTTACTTTTTTAGAATTTTGTTTAGACTATTTATAAAATAAGTAGCTGTAATATGTTATACCAGATGATTTATTTAAGTAGGTACACTTATTATCTCAGAAAGTATTAACTTTTTCTGGAATCTTTTTTCTAGAACATTTCAGAAACAAACTGCTCTACAATTTTAAAATTATGTTATATTTGTCACCCTTATTTTTAGGGTGTGAAACAACTACCCACTTTTGATTTTCGAATAACGACCTGTATTTAAAATGTATTGAGATTGGGTGAAATATGATTTGTTGATAATCAACTTATCGCTTAATAAATCGCTTCACTCGAAATCTAAAAGTATAGAACAAATAATTTTTGGGAACATTTGTTTTATTAATATCGATAACAATCTCATCAAATTTCGACATTTTCAATATCACGCGTTAAAGCGACAAAATATCAATAATGTTATAATATTAATATGACACAATAATCGTGTATTTCAATCCAGACTCCGGCACACGTGCCGAAATTTGCCACGAAACGTATATATAAATATGTTTTTTTTTTTTTTTTAATAAATTATTCAGTGCGGACTCTGATATTATTATTAACAAAATCAAATTACGTATATTAACGTTTTTTATCAATGAATTTGGACTTGCTTTTAACTAAAATACGTTCACTTATAACGCCCAATACCTACCGGTATCAAACATCGAACAATCAAACAATTTACTATAGTATAATGGTTCAAAATTGTAAATCGATTCGCATGTATTTATTTTTTTCTGTGTTATAACGACGTGATGCAAAAGTGAACAAAGTTAATTTCTATGAGAAAAAAAGTATTTTTCTCCAGAACATTAAAAAGTTTGTAGGTTTTGGCATTGTTGGAAAAAATCTTGAAACATAAATGCTTAGAAATAATCTATACCGAGAAGACCTATGCATATATTATACAAATTAAATTTTAATTTGTATAAAACGCGATTCTAAAAATATAATAAACACGTGGACGACAAGAAAAAAATATCGTAATTTTTTCGAAAAAGGTTTATTTTTTTAAGTTCATGAATATAATTTAAATAAAATCGTTCCCAGTAAATCGACTATTCTATAGAATTAACCGCGAGTAAATTGTTTACTGATAACGTTTTTGCGAGTTGGTTACCTACTGTAACCCAGTTACTCTTTTTAGTAAACAGTTTAGTGTCCGTTCATTTCTATTTAGTAAGAGTTGGCTTACTAGTTATTTGGTTGCCAATTATTGACAAACATAATCACTTGTCAATAATGTGCGATAAAGAGATGAATAATAATAATTATTAATTGAATCAAACACGCGTCGCGCGTATTTTCGTCGACAGTGTTAATGCCATTATAATACTAGTTGATAGTTGTGCATATATACAGTAATGTATCAATGAAAAATACTTTTCATTTCGTTGATTGCCCTTACCAAAAACATTTTGTTGCAAAGTTCTGGTAAAACTTGAAGGAAATCAAGGAAATTATAAAACGTATTTTGCGTCGTAAGGTTATGGGTCAGTAGAAATCGTTTCCACTGTAATTATTTTACGTTTTAGTTTTAACTACGTTTTATCGTTACCTATTGGTATTGATATATTATCATCCAATTCTATAATTAAGAATAATATTAGTATGGAAAACAGGACGAAAAACATATTATGATTCAGTTTTCAATTGAAAGCTAATGAGGCGGACAAAGGCGAACGAGAAGAAGAAGATTCAGTTTCCAATTATATTTTATTTTCTGAATTGTGATAGTGTGATCAAATATTTCAATTAAAAATTTTACAAATTCATGATTTGGCTATTCAGTAACCGTCAATTAACTGGAATACATTATAACTAGGGCTAGGATTTTGATGTACTTTCATTTTTTTTTTTTTTTTAAGCTTGTTATACGATTCTCGTATTGTCACAAATTCGTTATTAATGCGAAGGAGCTATATTAGTTTTACTAAAAATTAGTTCATTAGAAAACATTTGTTCAGTTAGTAAAAATGCTCGAAGACTCTTTTTAAACGACGCGTAATTTCCATTTTCGGATAATTATTGATCAGAAACGTCTTTCTCGATTCCTGATAGTTTTTCTGAAAAATTAAAAAAAAAAAAACACTACCAACAACTTACTACTTTAAATTGGTTTTATTAAAACAGTATATACACTGTCGTGTATATATAAAGCTATATAATAAACTATATCAGTGTTTACTTAGATCCCCTCAGAATAGTTTTTTGAAAGCAATTATTGCTAGTTGCTTTCAGTGCCCACGCATAAACTGAATATTACCACACGCGAAGTATAGCGGGCTTTTTTTTTTTTTTTTATTATTATTAATTATTACGTTGTGTTTCTCAAAGTATTATAATATTATAACGATTATTCTATAGATGAATCTTTTCTAACCCGCGAGGGGAAATTAAATAGCACAGTTTACAATATTGTCGGGCGATGAAATAATGTGAAATTTCGGTTTGTATACCTCTATACTTATAATAATGATAATAAAAATAATATTATAATAACGCGATGCGGAACCGATAATATTGAATTTCGTTCACGATGCGTGAAAACGAATGGCGTCTTATAATATTATTATCGTTCCGGCACATTACGCGGCGGTATTCAAACGAATCCGTTCGTTTTTATAGACAAATAACTATCGAGTATCGTTGTAATTTTATAGTCCCGCCCCTTTGCCGCAACATAATATTATTACCAATGTTGTAAAACATAAACCGTATTTAAATGGAAACTGCCTGTACAAAAACCCGCAGGCGTCGCAGGGCCGGATTAAAGCCCGCCGAGTATAGCCCAAAAGGTACATATTATATTTTAATTGCCCGTTTGTAAGGTCATCTCTCACGTATATACGCGAAAAAAGTTCAATTATTCAATCGTTAACATTTTTCTCGTCCGTAGTGTTTGGAGGAAAAAATCGTAACGAAACGTAGTTTATGAAAATCGAACAATGTAACTATTATCGTGGCATGTAATTCTATTCTGTAACGTCCATTTTTTCGCTTTTTGTGGGTCAAAGTCGTCATGTTTTTACGTCGTCTAAATCAATAGCATTTAATTGTTAATTTTCAATTTTTAACGGTGTTCGATCTATCATCTGAAATAGCGATAAACTATAGCGTCTAGTTTTTTCTACGGGTGATGAAATAAATATGCGGAATATTATGCATTTTGTAATGTATTTAGATACAAACATATATTTTAATATGTGTATAAAAATCACACGTACGACGAGTTTAGGTGCGATGCACGTTGAAACTATACTCGACCGATTTTGATATAAGATAATACTTAAAGTAGATAGAATAGTCTTCAAGGTTCCGTTGTCAATTGTCCCGTGTTTTTAATAGGAGTTTTTAAGTATTTTCGGTACGAATACCTAATTGTTTATAAAAATGTATTTGTTTATTTTTGTTTATTCGTAGGTTGCCTTGGTGATACAGATGATAATTTGGTTGCCACGGACAAGAAAACTACTATTATTAGTATTATTATTATTATTTACACTATTATCTAGCAATAGCAAACCATTGCCAGGTCAGCTAGTAATATAATACATAATATCATAACTACAAATTAATTTAGTATGGATAGGCCTATGAAAAATTGACCGTTAAAAAAACTATGTCCTTATTGCCGCTCTAGACATATCCTCACTAGCGCTCCTAGTCGGTTAGTTCATTATTAGTTTCGTCATAGTATACAAAATCGCTCGACTGAAATTAGATTTTCCCTAGCCGTATCTTCGCCACGTTTAAGGCTGCGTTTGTTATTGCAATAATATCATTGTTAGGCGCATACCACTGAATTATGGAGACGAATCAGTACGTGTTCCGTTGTATCTTCCTCGCCGCATTCGTAGAACGCTGGTCATTCGATGTATCCTCATTTTATACCTACGTGGTAGGCTAAGGTTTTTTTATTTGGATTTTTATATTGGCCATTCAGGCCTTTAGTCACGACCGTCATTCCACTACGCCTTTCTGTATAAGCAGCTGTTCCTTTTTTCCCTTTCATCATCCTATTTTCGTTATTCGCCCCTATAACATACATTATATTCTATGTCTTTCCGAACTCTTTATCCAGCCGTCTGTAGCTGTCTGTCCCCGGCGGTCTAGTGACGGCCGTCGGATGGCCTTTTACTTCCTGGAGTCCTATTTCACGATAAAATAAATATACTTCTAATATACCGTCCCTCCCACCATTAAAACGTTGCCTTTGATAATACGATTATGTTTTTTTTTTAAATATACCACCGAGACTCATCGTAATATTATTCGGCCCAGAACCGAAAACTAATAATAATTTGTCGGTAGGTACCTATATAATTACGTGTACGTCGACTACCGCGGGATTATATATTTCATTTCAAACGACTACGGTGCCTTTGATTCAAACACCAACAAAAAGTACCCGCGCGCGTTATTATTAAAACCGTTTTACTTATTTGCAAATAATAAAACGTAAAATTTTGCGCCGTCGTTTTATCCCTGTGTATAGGTATGTACGTTTTATAAAAGTTTATACTGTTACTATTTGTATACACGACCACGCGCGGCCGCGGCTCGGCGGTTATTTTAGCGTAATATTTCTTCGGAAATCAAACTGTCCACGCACAAACGGGGCAATTAATATTAAACTATTGGTTTTGCACGGCGAATACCGTTTACTCTTCAGCCGGTATTATTATTATTATTATTATTACTGCACGGTCCTTCGTGAAATCGTGCGGCGAAAACCGTTTCGTAATGTTATTATTATTAAACGAGAGAGACGCTGTGTCCAAAGTATACGACAGAAATACAGGACGGTTCGCCGAGACTGCGGCGTTTACGCAGGACAAATCAAACACTATTAAAACTCATATACTACACGTCAACGCTGCGCCCGTTGCCCGTTAAGGGGATTTGATGACGGTTTTCCGTACATTTTGTAACATTTGAAAATGTTGAAACACATCTTCTTCTCCTTCGCTTTCGTCCTCATCCCGGCTATTTGGAGACGGCCAACCTCTTTCTGAACTTCCACTTGGCCCGGTCTCCGACCTCGCACACACCAGCTGTCCTCATATCCGTTCTCAATCGCCCCTTTTACTCTCTTCCTCTTTCTTTTCATATTTTCATTATAATTCTTACTGCTTCTGATTCCTCTCTCGTCACGACATACCTAAACTATCTCAGTCTATTATCTCTAATTTTTCCACCGCCAATGCTACACCTATACTTTCTCTTACTCGTTCCTTAGCTTATTTTCTCCCGTCACTCCACTCGTCCTATGGGAAAATTCGCACAAGCCTTGTTTACGACACCTCAAATCATTTGACAGAATTTTACACCGGATGTCAACCTCACGAAATCCCATGTATCGCCTCTTACGAAAGTAGAGTTACCGCGAACATATTCTGATTCCTTCCTAATAATATACGTATACATAAAAATGCACATGGGGGAGGCTATAGCCCCTTTAGGCTCCCTGATTACGTCTCTGCATACATGTGCCATGATGTATGACATGCCGGTGAGCTACTAGGTCGAGCATACATGTTATTGCATGAGAACCAACCGATACCTTACCTACGTCTAAACTTTTTAAACCTTTATAGATAATAGTATTTTTTTAATTTTCCAAATACATTTCAGGTTTTTTATTTGAATATTTACTCTGATAAAAAAGTCGTCGCTTGGTTGCACTTTTTGGAAACGTTTTGACAATTCGAAACAGCCGTTTGTTCAGATACGATCCAGCGATTGATTATGCCACGGATGTATCGGTCGGCTTCGAAATAATGATCACTGTTTGTGAACATTGTAATGCTTTGAGGTTTCGACACAAACCGTCAGGATTATATTGCAATGAATACACTCTTCGTCTCATTGACTCGACGATCATTTAATTGGCTTGCTATGTGCGTATCTACGCACGAAATAAACCACGAACTGAAATACACTAAACTATGATAAACTTTGCAACAACCAAAGATATGATCACCATCGATGATAAGCTACAACTAATGCTTTCAAGTTTCAATTCGGTTCTTTTTCGCAAAATATAAATATGCGTACATAAATTTGATGTTATTATGAAAATATGAGATTGCAGCACTAAATTTTACATTTTTTTTTATTGAGATTCTCATACAAAAATTCTATCCAAATGTATGACTTTTCCTGTTAATTCTCCGAAACTTTTCTCTCATATAAACCTTGTTCTAACAATTAAAACGAACACAACAAAAAAAAATCAGTCAAATCGGTCGAGCCGTTCTCAAGTGACGATCTTTCATACATGCGGCAATTGGTTTTTCATTATACAGATAATACAACGTGTTAGAAAAGCCTACTCATACGGGCTAGTTTAGTTTCCAGTTTCTGAAAGTATTTCAAACAATAAACTATAGTTCATAGTTGCATATAAACAACTTTAAAATAATTTGGTAACATAGCAATACATACTAGTGCTTACAATACATATATGTAGAAACCTCCATAAATTAAAACTCTTAATTTATAAATAAATGACAGGACATTTAAAATTCTCTAAAAGTCCTACACATATATATATTTTTTTTTTGATTCTAAGAGAAGTGAGGAATGAATTAGTTTTATAATCGTGTTTTTTTTTTTTTTTTTTGTTTTGTTAACGACTATTTTACCAGAAATTTTTCTCAGATTTTCAAGTGTAACACCTTTTCTAAAAGGGAATTTTATTTAGTTGGTACTTTAAAAAAGTTATTTTTTGAATTTCTCGAGAGTTTTTATAATAAATGAAAAAAACGAGAAAATTTACGAAATGTATTGTTTTTAAATCGTAAATATTACGGTCTTTCAAAACATATATAACCGAACTCCGGTTTTTCGTAAGCAAAGATTAATCGTCGCATGCAGATGTATATTGAATTTCCTTTCTAACTAGCTAGCTTATAAATAATGGTTCAATTTTTTTGTTACCTACTGAAATAGTATTTTCCTATGAGATTTAATGACCACGTGCGTCAATCTTTTTATTGCAACGGCGACGGAGAGTGGTTATACTCACGTATAGGTACTGAATAATTTAAATTCGACGAAAATAATTGGCGGAACAAGAAAATATTTTCATCGCGTTACGTACGTTTCCATCATCACCGCGTTCACAAATATTTTATGTCGTCGTATTATTATAATGTCTATATATAAAATCGGGAGAGCGGAACGGTTCGGGGACCCGTATATAAAACCCATAAAACTAATGAAAATCTGTAGGTACTGAAAATCACATTTAAAATATTATTATTATTCCGAGTATGTGAATGTGATAATATACGAAACATTTTGAAGACTTACCGATAGGTACTCATGTGTGATAATTTTAAAGGCTTCAGTCAAATTATGCGAGAACGAAAATACATAACGATAATAATAGTATTTTTTTTTTTTTTTTTAGATTCTGAGTGTGTGTATAATCATATACAGATAAAAATTACGTATTGGTTTTACTGAAGTTATTTTTTTTTTTTTTTAAATCCGATAACGTTTTATCGGCTGATAAAAATGCTCCGATTTTCACGTACCGTGTACTTCAAAAGATACGGAATGACTGCATCAGCATTAATTTTATCCGAAACATGAACCAACATAAACCGACATCGTTGGTTAGAGGTAGAAGTGGTTTTAAGAACAAATCGTAAAAATTATAGAATTTCAAATCATGTATAAACGAACTTCGCTCCGAATCATTTTCCGTTAGCAATGATTTATCATTGCTTACAAATATAATTTGTATAATTTTGTTTATCTCACCTTCCCTTCATTTACCACCCTACAACAGTGTATAGCACCCGTCCCTAGTATCAGCTCTTTTTGTTACCTTACAAACTAATAATATATCATTGAAATTGATTGTAATAATTTTAACACATTAAAAAAAATAATAATAAACAATGTGCGTACCACAACGATTTTTTAAAAATAATTAAAAAATTAAATGAATAAAAACTTAATAACAAAAATAAAATAAAAACGGTTGTCAATGATAATTTTATTTTTAAACTTTTAATCTTTTTTAATCTAAACAACCAGTTTTCCTTATTATGTCGAATGTAACGGGCCCAACGTAGGAACACGATTTGGAGAAAAAATGTTTGAAATAAATTAAAACTCCAACTTGAGTTTGCAAATAATTAATGATTCCACACAAAAATATTACAAGTCCAATATAACACATCAAAAATAGTCTAAGTCCAATTATACAAAATTCACAAAAATATTCAAAGTCCAAAAATAATTCATAAAAAACAGAGTGTCGCGAAGTTGCTCGCATTTGATCGTGGTGGACTCGTCTGGTTAGACGCTGATTCGGGCGGCGTTATAAATGCTTGGAGGGACCCCCGCACCCCGTTGTTCGTAATCGCGGCCATCAACATTATTTCGTTACTAACGGTTTTTTATATATTCCTGGAAATGAATTATCTAAGCATCGGTCACCGGTTTCGCGCGTTTTGCTATTTTTATTATGTGTTCGCCGTTAAATTTGGTGTTAAAAGGATGCAATTTATTTCACTGCACTTTATGACGGTATTGTTAATTTTACTAGACCTAGCCTAACCTTAGAAATCATAGCTCCCGGTTTCGGGTGCGGTCACCCTTTGTGACTAATCCGGTGCGCACATAATGTAACCTAATTAATACGCGCACATACCTTTAATAGCGTGTGGGGCACGTAACACGGATATTAATGAGAAAGTTAACACAATGATATTTCTAAAGCACCAATTAGAGCCAAATCATCTTTTAATCGGAGCAATATTTCCTGGAGAAATAATCAAATTTCGGTGTAGAGTAACCACATAAGTAGTTCTTTTACTCAAATTTTTTTTCTGTGAAACAATAGACCCCTCGCTTCATTCAGAATCTAAAACTCATACAGTAAAATAAATCTAATCAAATTTATTATAAAAATATTATATTGAAAAAAAAATAACAATTATTTTTTTATAAACACTAATTATAACTTACACTAACATGAACTGAAAAAAAACCATTCTAGACACATTTTATAATTATGTTTGTGTTATTATTATTCGCGTTGGGTAATTATTTCAAAACGCGATAAAAATACACTGAAACCGACTATTAATAACAAACTTATTCAAAACAAAATTATAAAACTTTATAATATTATTGTACACATGTGTTTATATGTGTTTACATATTAACATATTTTTTTAATTTTAGTACAGATTGCGTGCTGTAACACTACAAGCTTTGCTTACTGGAGTAAATTAATCTAAATATTTATATTGTAATCATATAGCTGTAGTTTAAATTGATGATGATGATAAAAATAATAATGTACGGAAAAAAAAAGTAATGTAAAAATCTATGAAGGAGGGTACGCCTTTGGACACCGATAATATTTTACAACTGATAAATTCGATAAAATTTCCATACAAAAATTACTGAGGAGATGATTCACCCCGCTCGATCGCATAAGGGTTATATTGTTTCAGAGGGGAAATTTCTCAGCCCAGAAGGTGGGAAACGTCCAGTATCGCTAATATATACCGAGAGGGAGAGACCTCACCAAATACCGTGTCCGGAATTTATTAAAATAATTTTAAGTCGTTAAAGCACACCCCGGAGGTAATGTCTTTCGATATTACGAATTATTAATTATATAAAATAATTAAATAAATAATTTCACCCCCATCATGACTATTCAGCAGTGCTTGACCATCAGGGCTTGTGTACGTTAATTGACACGCGCCTAGAAGCAAATCTCATTTTTTTTTTTTTTTTTCAAAACTACTCCTTAGAGCAATAGACAGTCCTACATTATTAACTGACGTCAATTTCCGTGCCCTTGAGCATTTCTAATTCCCGAGATCTTTTTCACTTGCTAATGAATCAGACCAATTTCGACAATAACCAACACTTACACACGAAAAACGATTCCAAGCGCAGTTCGGTAATACATAATTTGAGTCGTCGTAAATTTTTCTTGCGATTTTCGTTTGAAACGGAGCGTTTAAATGCTTATTAATAAAAAAAAGTCATCCGATGATTTTTGAAATTTGATCATGTCTAGATAAGTCCAATGTAAGTATTATAACCAACTCTCAAGTCTCTACGTGTATTTATAACCGAATTACAGCAAAAAAACTCCCAAAAATTAAAACTCCTTAAAAGCTCAAAAAATTTAGCACTGATACAGTAAGAAATTAAATAAAAAAATCAACAAAAAAAGGTATCTTGTGATTTTTCGATTATATCATTTTTTCTGGTAAAAAACGTCGTCCGTGTTTTTATGAAATAATGAATCATGAAATGGTACGTTTCCCTAGGTTTTTTCCCGCTCAAATACTTTTATTTAAAAAATGGCTTGTTTAAAGTACAATTTAAACAACTTGAGTTTTCAGAAAAGTTGCTACATGTAAAAATCGGAGCAAGTTTACTTGGAAAAAACGTGTCCACAGACTAGAACAAAGAAAGAAAGAAAGAAAGAAAAAGAAGAAATAAACAGCGTTGTAAAACCAATAGCTCCCTCACTACGCTCGAAATTTAAAAACAATATTTATGACCGAGAAAATGAGTAGTTTTCGACGAGTGGTATACCTAGCAATAATATATAGGTATATATATAGCAATTTATAATATTATTGCCGCAGTCATCCGAAATCCAAAAGCCCGAATAAATTTTATTACTGATTTACGAAGTCGTTTTGACGTCGGAGTATATACAAAAGGACAAGAAGTAAAAAAAAAAATAATAATAATAAAATCCCGTAAGAATAACAATAATTACGACATTATTACGCGGGACGTCGATAATTGAAAAATCAAACTCGACTCCGTACCGCGGAAAACGGTTTACAGGCCATATTTACTTTTATATCGAATTTACGCCCGCAATATAGGTGTAGGGGTGGATACTTAAAAACGACACTATATAATGTATTTTCACCTCCAATATCCGGACCGGCACGACACTCTTGAGCCCGTTTAACCCCGTCGCGGCGACGCTGTTATAATAAAACGCGTAGGAAACGATTAAACTCAGGTCTGATATGTGGCCCGTTCAACGTTGAATACCAACATTTTCTTCCGAAATCATTAGGTACCTAATTGATTATTATAATTTATGGGCATTCGTTAAAAGTGTTTGTTTAAAAATACATATTTTTGAAAACCGTTAAGAAACACGTTTTAAAAATGTAAAGAAAAAACCATCTAAAAAAACTTTTTTTTTTTTTTTAACCGTGTATCTGATAAATATCTATTAGCCTTACGCTGCCCGTTAGGTAGATAATAGAATAACTATGAAAGTGTAGTGTGATCCTCGCCTACTGCTCAAGAGAAATTATACGAATCGAACGTGTATAGAATCGCTTTTTCGGAATGATTTCTCGATCTATATGAGTGTAAACCGTGAATCGCGTGGCTACGCCAACCGTTTTAAACGCACTTAGAATATCAACAGTAGGGAGTCGTATATAAAGATGATGCTGGTGTTAAATTTTCAAGCAATATAGTTTCTAGATCAATCGACGTATCGGTGTCTAGAGTTGATTTTCGAATACCGGTAGCAGGATATAATAGCGCGGGAGCGATATCACTTATACCCATATGGTAAGAACAAACTACCTGGGGGCCGTTCCTTTAAGAAAAGCTACGTCTCACGGGAATAATTGTGATAATAATCGATGGTCAAATCGTAATTCTATATTAATAATATATTATGAATACCTTTATTGTATTTAAAAAACTGAAAACTGTACGGCGTTTATTAATGAAAAAATAAAAAAAAAAATTATAAACCGGACAGGTCGCGAAATACTATTTTTAAACGAAAACTCGAGGATTTGTTATGGCGAATATTTCGAAAATTATTATCACAGCACATAGTATAAAAATTGTTTTTTTTTTCCCGGATTTATTCGAAATTCGTTACTCGTCGACGGAAATTATTATCGCAACAACTTTAACGGACGTATATGTTCGATGAATTTGATTCTGCTAGACGGGATCGAAATAAAACTCGTTTTTAACTTGTATGCAAGTTGTGCGAAAACCGAACCCAGTACCGGGTAAAATAGTCGGTGTACATCCGGCGTACATTTTTTTCCCCCGATTTTTTCGGTCGTATTTTCACGAATCCCATATATGATTTCCCATTTGTTTATATACTATAGTAATGTTTCGGATTTGTATACATTGTAAACGGTATACATACGTATCTAATACGCGAAATAATATACGTACGCTATAATATAATTGTCTAGAGTGTACGTCTCGTGTTATTTGCCGTCCGGTATCAATATTATTTAGTAAATATTGTCCCTCGAATTTTATTGCTTTTTTGTTCGGTTTTATTAAATGTTATTGAATCGTTCACAATAACACAACAACTGTCTAAAACAATATTATAACCGTACGGTTTTGTAATCATATCGTTTAATATTTGCTCACCGTATGCATCACGGTGTGTATTTACGAACGAATCACAATATTTTATTCCTGCGCCGTGACAATCCACTTTCCACGTCGCCCCATACGAAACGCAATATAATATGCATCACAATACGCGTACAGCCAGCCGGACAGTATAATATAATAGTTATTACACGCGATTGCATATTTTATAATTGGTAAATTATAACAGTATACTCATCCGTGACGTATCCGGGATTTTTTTTCAGTAGGAGCGGTTAAACTAAAAACACTTGACTGAAAATAAAAAAAATGTTTTGCACGCACTTCATAGTTATGTGATAAAGGTATTGGAACTTTATTTAGTTGAATAATTAGTGCAAAATATGAGCAAATTCGGAATTAAGACACTTAAAGGTCACAGAGCGAAACTTTTCAATGAAGCCCTCAAAAGGAATAGTGCAAAATATATTAAAACATTTTTACTCGGTACGTTTTATCGAAATAAAACAATACATTATTTAGAGGCGAGTTTCCATTAAAAGTTATCAAAGTTTTGTAAAACTATTTGTAGAAATTGTTTGATACAGTTTTTAAAAGCATTGAAATATCAAAAATTATAAAGTAAGTGATTAAATGCATAGCTAAAAATACATACTATATTGTGGAAAAAACTGAAGCCCCTAGATTCGTGTAATCTAAAAACCATAGTGCCCAATAGACCCCCCCCCTTATTCCTGGGTTGCTGATATGCAATGATTATCATATTAATAATTCTTCGATGGTTTTCAAATTGATATTACTTTTTTTATATTTATCACGGCCAACAGGAGGAGAAATAATATCTACTAAGCCCCCACTGCAAGGTACGCCACTGGTACCTATTATATACGCTTCTATATACGATTAACTTGTATTTATTTGCGAGCAAAATAAATGTATTATTATATTCAAGTAAGTTTATTAAACACAGAAAAAATACATGAACATTTCTTTTCGAAATTCACGTTAAAAATTATGATTCCATTTTCCTGTAACACGTATTTAAATAATTTCTTAAATCAATGAGGCCACACGAAACATAATCTCAGTGCCCGACCACTCAAATACATAAATATATCGTTTCAAAAACTATATTACAAATTATGAAATTTTACATCACCCGGAAAATAATTACTAAAGCTCTCGTGAGAGAGTACACGCTTTCGTGTATTTACGAATCTATAAAACCGTGTACACAATATTCACGTACTTTACGTTGTTTTTTATGTATTTTCAATTACATGTTCAATGTTCATAGTCCCAGATTTCGTGGGCCTGGAAATAGTATCAAATTTTGAATCCCTTATCATCTATTTTCCTCAGTTAGCTTTTCAAAAAATACTGACAAGCAATATAAAATAGCTCACTACTGTATTCATTCCGTTTTTTTTCCACTTATCAAAATTGTGTTTCTTTCAAATTAGTATTCGAATATATAGAAAAATCCAATAAGAAAAAAAAAAGTAATAAGATTTATGGGCCCAGTACAAATGTGACATTTGGGACATTTGTATGTACTTGCATAAATTTGCCACTGCGTTTTAACTTAATAAATCTTAAACACATGATCCTTTTCTCTCCGATTCAAGCCTTCTCCTAATGATTCCACATCATTTTTAATTAAATCTTCCCATTTTGTTCTGTGTTTTCCAAGTGGTGTTTTTCCACACGGGTTTTATTTTATTACTGCTTTTATTATTTCGATCGGGCTCCTCCAAGCATGTTCTGCTCACTGAAGTCTTTGATTTCTTATTGTATCATTTATATTTGTACTCTGTAATAAACATTCTGGCTCTACATTTGTCTTCCTTCATCACTCCTCTTTCTTCTGGTACAATCCTAAATTTGCCCAAAGATATTCTTTCCAACATTTTTAAATGTTTAAAAAATATTTTTTTGTTACGTCTGTAAAAGCAGCGCTGGGTTCAACCATACATTTTAATGACTTCTAGTGTGTAACGTTATTGTAGTTGTTGAACCTGTTGATATCTGCCTCGATAAAAAAGAAAAAAAAATGACATAACGCAGCGTATAATGATCGAATTGAAAAAACAATAATAAAATTATAGTATTTGGTATAATTAAATACATGGGAAAAAATCGCGTCCTCCCCGCCGTCTCAAATTATTTAATACCTCTTTTGTGTAAAAATTAAGATAATTAAAGTTTATTGATATAAAGGTTTTGTTAATTTCAATTTTATTTTAGATTCTGAGTGAAGCAAAGAATGTATTAGTTTTACAATAATGTTTATTTTTTTTCTTTAAACAACTTTTCTTACACAAATCTTATTCCGATTTTTAATTGTAGCACCTTTTATAAAAGGTAATTTTATCTGGATGGTACTTTAAGGATATAATTTTTTCTAATTGTTTAAAAGGTTTCCTTAATAATTGGGAACAACCGGGAAAAATTTTATGGTAAACGGGAAAATGTACGAAATCTATTATTTATAATTTCTGTTTTTTTTTTTTTGTGATTCAGTTAAAAATATTCGTAGAGACTTGAAATTTAGACAGAAAACTTGTGTTTGAATTTTCTAAACGTGATCAAATTTTGAAAACATTTTAGCCATTTTGAGATATTTATAGACAGGATAATTTCGTGATATTTTTACGTTATTTTTATTCGATAAGTACTCTGTGAATACAATTGTAAAACCGAACAGAAATGCTTTATAATTTAACAGGAGGTTCGTTATAATTTGTACTTTGCAGTTAAAAAAAAAATAAGTGCAATGTAGAATTTTTTTACAAGAATTTTAATATTAAACTTTTACGAAAATCGTAAATATTACAACCTTACAAATCGTGTATAATCGAACTCTGCTCAGAATTGTTTTATTACAGACATAAATTAAATCCTTTAAGGTAACCTATGTAGCCAACACACCCACTTACAAATATGGAATTGCCTACCTCATTATCAGTCCTTTTTTAAAAAAAAAAAATTCATCCCGCATTCCTAGATGTTTTTTTCTGTCTTTGCATTCATATGAGCTCATTTTTGTAATATTTTAAAACAGACACGTACCTATATACAGGACACTATTTTGCTGGGGATTTTCGAAAGCGATCCCGTAAGTAAAACAAATTTAACATATTCAAACAAAGAACTAGAATGTGATACGTTTATCGAATTTCGCGGGAGAGGTGGATATACGTACCCGTTTGACAGCACTGCATATTATTCGAATTTTATCGATTATATTTCGCTGAACCTAACCGCGGGAAATATGTAACAGCAACGTTGTTTTTTTTGTTTTTTTCTATAACCACCCATACGAACCCGACCCGAAAACTCACTATAATTACGATCCTATTTTCGTAGCGAACAAACATTCGTTTGACTCGTACAAACGCGTTATGATTGCATACGTACGTTGTATACACGTAAAACATACAGCCGACAATAGAGTGTCGATCAGAGAGATAACGGTACTAGGCTAGGGGCGTAATCAAGAGGCGAGGGTCGCTAAAATAACGGACGTATTATTTGCACGGTCGAATGTAAACGTCGCCCGCGATACCGCGGATCGAATGAATAAGTTGTGGCGCGCCCGCGAAAATGCACGCGATATTTCGTACGTTTCGTTCGGTTTCCACCGTGTTCGTGCACAACTGTCGGTGTACCGACACGTTATTATGCGGTGGCGATGGATCGGCGCGGTGCCCGTTCGGTTCGAATCGATTTTGTCCGAGCGGACGTCAAATCATCACGCGCGCCTCGGTATGCGCATAATATTACCTGAATAGAGTACAGGTTTAAGAAAAAAAAAAAAAAACAAATGAAAGTAAACATTTCGCCGCGCGGACGATACAAGTTAATAGTGTGTCTTACGGGTTATAGCATTTTCTTGGGTACATAAAATCAAATTACTTTCGGGCCGGATCCGAAACGTTTTGACGCCGACCCTTTGTGCGCGGGGCAGACAATCATTATTCAATTTAAAATCCCGAACGTATAGTACCGTTGCGTGTAGCTATTTAGTTTTACGACGATGCGATTTTTTTTTCCATTTTTTTTTTTTTTTATTATTATTATTATTATTTTGCGGAAAACACATTTTATCGAAACGCTATTATTAAAGAGTTCCGTTCGGCGCCTTAATTCCGCAGAGATTGAACGCCAGCGGTAGTATACCTACTGTATTACTACGCAGACCGTTGCGTGTAGCTATTTAGTTTTACGACGATGCGATTTTTTTTTCCATTTTTTTTTTTTTTTTTTTTTTTTTTTTTTTTTTTTGTCAACTTTCCGTTAATATATGACGCTCACAGCGGCGGACAGCGTAGGAAACGTAATAAAAGGGAACACAGGTAGCAAACGAAGCTGCAAACCTAAGACACCTAAGAATAAACATTTTCGGGGATGGCGGCGCAAGATAAATTGCCATTGAAGAATCAAAACGAATAGGTTATAGGTTAAGTTCGTATACATTGCATATTGAATATTTAATAAACAAAAACAAAATGAAGGTGAACGATCAATCCTGTTACCCTTTCTCCCACGCTGCAGGGTCAAAAACGACGGAAGCAGTTAAGGGCACTGCTCCCTTGTACATTTTTCTAAATATTTCGCTAAACAAATTCGTGTAATTTGTTATACTATAATATTTATCATTCTTCTTTTTTTTTTTTTTTTCATAAAATATCATTTACTTATTACATTTTATATTTTTTTTTTTTAATTTTAATTATATAAACATAAAATATAGATGCGTAACCCTAGTACCGATTACTGTCGCTTATCACGTAATGAGCTTTTTGTTCCGTCACATTGGAGTTTTTAGATTTTTAGCTATTATTACCAGCCACATGACTGAACAACTGAACAATCGTCTACATTAGGTACCTAATAGTAATAAAGTTTAAAATAATGTGTAATAACGATAACACGATAACGAACGACCGGGGATCGATCAGAAACACTCGTCGGAGCCTTCTTTTCGCAATTATTTATCTATAATAATGTAATTAAGTTTCGATTCCTACAGTAGTATGGCTGTAAAATCGTAATATTTTAAAATAAAAATTCAATTTAAATCGATTATCGTTTAAACCAGTGGTTCTCAACTAGGGACGAGACAAAACCCTCGGGAAAATGAAACGAAAATACAGCTCAAATAAAACGCGTGTTTATTTTTTTTTTTTTTGCGTAGCTGTCTTATTTTGGTAATATTATCTTTTTTGCTTAGATAAAAGTACTTTTTTCGACGGTGGGCGGAAAAATCGAATGACAAAAACGAAAGGTGAAAGTGACGTGAAGCGTATCTACTGGCGATATAGTATCGGCGTATCAGTCGATTTAGTGAAAATGCCAGATATTTTTTTTTTCAAATAATAAAAAAAAATATTTCATTGACGCCGAAATTGAATGATACACACGAAAATAACAACGATATACGAATCAATTAGGTTTCGGTTTCCGTTTCAAAAGCTAAGCTCGTGTCGAAACGGGAGGAAAGTTCGTTATTGAGAAGTCAAAATTTGTTCCATTAAGAAAACCATTTCGAACACGGTAGGCAGGCCCGTCCCTAGGATACAAGCAAGTCATGCGTTGCTTTAGGGCGGCATACAATTTTTCAATCAAATTGAAACGGAAAAATGAAATTAATAGGCGTCAAAAAAGACCGGCATCAAAATGTTCGCTTTAGGGCGGAAAATATCTTACGACGGGCCTGACGATAGGTATATAATTTTATAATATTATATACTAAAATTATTAATTAAAATGTTTATAATCATTTTAGCATTTAAAAAAAAAGTTGTACGTCCCGACCGTACAAATTTAAAACGTCAACGTGCAAAACAATAAAAACAATTTAAAATACGAACTATTTAATTTTCTAGCGCTTTACAAATTTTAATGACCGGAATTTAATTACACTTTCCAGAAGAGGTAGAACGGGTTTGATATTAGATTTAACGTCGCTCCGAATGTCTCGGGAATATGAAAAAACTCGTACTGATACTTCAACCGCGACCGTCATGCCATTATTACGGTCAGTGTTTATTTCAGACTTTCATCCCCGGTGGAATAGTAAATTTCCGAGGGGTGTGCCAAAAGCACAGCCGGGTCTATGAACATTAACACCCCTGAACAATTAAGGACACGACACTCGATGAAGATTTCCGTTTTTTGTAGCTCGTTAAAAGACGGCTATTTATACAGTACAATATTTTAGATTTTGAACGGAGCGAGAAATTTATCGGTTTTACAATGGGTAAAACACGATCGCGACCGTTCGTTATCACGTGACACATTTTTAAGCTACACGATCGCGTACGACGTTGCTTGATTTTTGGTTACACAATTGAGTACGAAATTTTAAGCGTTATTGCCAATCGCCGTACCGGTATAATATAATCGCACGAGTGAACCGGAAATAATACGTGAATACTTGACGATTTTCCATAAACGTTTATTGTGAACGGTGTTGACGCAATATCGAATAAATCTTAATATGCTGGAAATCTCGTTGATTCAAACGTATATAGGTATTTTCTGCCGTTCAGTTCGTCGTTAACGGTCACACGTGTGTACGTTTCATTGACGAAAATTCTATTTAACTTATAAAATCCAACGAAGGAAAATAGTTGCTTTTAAATTTCAATAAATTTTAATTCAATTGAATAATGTCGGGAAAATAAAGAAAATGGCGAAATAGTATTTTATTCGAATATTGAAAACATTATAATGGTTTACGATGAATGTAAAACCCACACAAATATGTAGAAATGTTTAAAAGTATAAGCTTTAAGATGTTTAGAGATTAAAATGTAGGTATTTTAAAACTATTTTATTAAATATAATACAGTGTGTCCCCATCTTAGGTTCCACGGATTTTTTTAGCGCTGTTAATGTTACATTTTTTGCGGTTTTTTTTTTCCAATTGGTTTGTCATCGATTTGGAAAAAAATTAAATTTTTATTTTCATCCCCCGAACACGAAAAAAAAATCATTTTTTATTTCTTCACTTTAGTAAATGTTCAAAAATAGCTACTTTATTTATCACACATTCATATCCGATTAATAGTTTCTTAATTATGGCCGTTTTAATTAGGCGTGAAAACAATTAATATTCAATAAAATAACACGTTACGCGATAAGCGATTATTACAATCGGCATTTTATTAATTATTTACCTTCCATTGAGTGTTAATTGTTTTCACGCCTAATTAAAACGGCTATAATTAAGAAACTATTCATCGGCTGTGAATGTATGATACGTTAAAATTTTTACAATATGGCTGTTCTGAAAATTTTCTAAAGCGAATAAATAAAAAGTTTTTTTTTTTTTTTTTGTGGTTAACGGATGAAAATAAAAATTTGATTTTTCTTCAAATCGATGTCTCCTTCGGGGATAAACCGATTGAAAAAAAAAAAAAACCGAAAAAAATGTAATATTAACAGCGTTTGAAAAATCCGTCGGCGGGACACAGCGTATGTGTATGGTGTGTATGTTTATTGCTTGTAGTTCAGATAAAATCAATGTACTGGATAATTATATTGAGTGTGTAGTATACAAATTCGATAACGCTGCATGCGAATACGAACGCAATCATGTTGATTTTATTATTATTATTAATATTTTTTTTTTTTCAATATTATCTCTAATCCGTCGAAAAACGCATACAATCGCGTTGTCGTCGAACGTTTTACCCTTTAAAATGGTGGTTTTTTTTTTTCCGCCGAACGACTCTATCACCGCTCAAATTTCGCATGGATTTTCAAGCGTGGCGCTGAATCCGGCTGGGGATCGGATTTTCGCCGGCACGAGGTACACGGGGAGGAGTGGGGGGGGGGCGGCACGAAAATCCGTCAAACCGGTAGCCAGGCATTGGAACGGGGCGGTTGGGAGGAGGAAGGAGGGGGGTGGGGGTGGTTGAGGGGTCGGCGGTAGGGGGTCGGGCGGCGGCTCGTGGACGTTGGAGTGCCCCGAACGGCCACGACCGCCGCCGGCGCGCCGGTTGCGCTTTCGCGCGACACCTGCACGACGACGACGCGCGCCCCGTAAACGCGTGGGTATTTATATACCGACGCCGTCTCGGGGTGCCGCTCAGAATGCGCTGTCCGCCCGCGTCGTCCGCAACGGTTTACTAGACACGCACACTACAGCAGCATCGGCAGCAGCAGCGACAGCTCCGCGGATTCTCCGCTCACCGTTCGTCCCGGACTCCTTGGCGTGCACCGTAACAATTCGCATTACGCCCGCGACGCGCCGCCGCCGCCGCCAATCAAATCGCATCGCCAGCCCGCGTCCCCGTCGGCTTTCACCGGGTCTCCGTGTCCCGGACAGCCGCGCCGCGTCGTGAGATAATCGCATCCGCACGGACGCGCGCGACGACCACGGCCGCCGGCCGTCTCATTACCGTACCGTTATCGGCGCCAGCACACCGACGACCGCGCGACGACACCACGATGCGTCCATCGACGTTGTTTGCCGGACTGATTGTCGGCTTCGTCGTCGCGGCCACCGCCGCCTCCGTCAACGGTAAGCGACCATCACTCACCGCCACTATACGTAATTATTGTAACGGTTCGTCGGCGACGACGGCCGGGTAATTTGTGTTCGGGAATTTCGTACGCGTCGTCTTGCGGCGAAACTTCGAAAAACCGTAGTCGCGTGTTTTTTTTTTTTTTTTTTTTTTTTTACACGGTATCGATCGCGGTTGGATGTAAATCAGAAGAAGGAAAAAAAATCCCCGATAATAAAAACAACTAGGTGACCCGGAAAAGGCATAAGATATGCGCTCCCCTACCCGCCTAATTCGTGTGGTCGATCGGCCGAATGCGACGATGTAGAGGAAAAATGATTTGTTAAAAAGTACGATTGAAATTTATTGACATGTGTATATTAAAACCGAAATTATCACTTTGACGTATATTTTTATCGTTATTAGTAAATCGAAAAAAAATTCAAACGGGCGATTTTTTTTACAAAATAAATGAACAAATAATTATAATAACATTGCGGTATACCCTACTGGTTTTTATAACGTCCGGTACCCATCTCCGCGGATAGCGCCGAGACGACGCGGCCAGTTCGAAATCGCAGCGGACGCGAAATCCGTTCAAAGACGTCTCCCGTTTATCAATAATCTGCGTAGACTGAAAAACCGTAAAAAACAAAAATAATAATAATAAACGCCCGTGAAAGGCATCGTCAGTACGTACAGAGCGATCGAACCTCGATTAGCGGTTATCTCAGAAAATATTCACTTTTATAGACATTTTATTTTTTTTCGAAGTAAATAATATGAAACGAGTAGCAATAAAATGTTACATTACTGTTATTTCAGTTTCGGAGCGTAACGAGGAATGTATTGGTTTTACAATGATGTTTTTTTTTCTACCAGAAATCTTGCTCCGATTTTTATGTATAGTACTTTTTTTAAAAGTAAATTTTATTTAGGTGGTAATTTAAAGAGATCGCTTTTTTTTTTTTAAATTTTCAAAGCGGTTTTCATAATAATTTGGAAATACTTAAGAAAATGTACGTACATGTATAAAATAAATTTCGCTCCAAATCGTTTTTCGTTAGCAATAGTTTATCGTTGCTCACATGTATAAATTGAACCATCTTTGACATCTTACCTTCCCAACTTCTCAACTACGGCAGTGTCCCACCCTTTGTACGAAATATGTCCGTCTTTTATTGTTTGCAATTCTGTTAAAAATAGTCATAGTGACCTAACATTTGTATAGAATACTTAACCTTTTCTAGAGTTGTTCTAGTGGTGCAATTTTGATAAGATTCTTGATAATTTTCGAGTTTAATTTTAGTTTTAATTTATTTGATATACGTAATAAATGTACAATTAGCAGATGACGGATGAATTCAAATAAATGTCGGAACAAAACATCGGTAATGTATGTAGCATTTTAGAGCCGCTTATATCATAAGTTGTCCAAAAAAAATTAACACTTTCTTAGATATATGATTGACTCGTCGAGGACGGATGACCCTGTAGAGTACAATTCCCCCCCCCCTTTATTTTGTGTTATAACCATATCCTTTATAATACAATAAATAACCGAATACTATAATAGTACAATACTGTATACTACGACTGTATAAGTACTACTTTAAAAAACAAAAAAAGATGAAATTTAAACATAGAAATGGTAGGGGTCGGGGTAGACATTTGAATTTCCCAAACGACACATCCTCGAAACCAAAAACGCGTGCCCCCGGATTGCATTTGAACGGGGGTCTGTGTTCGGGCCACGGTTCAAAGCTAAAAAAAAAACACCCTCCTCGCGTACCACGACGGTGGATTTCATAATATTTGAAACTCAAATCGACTTCAATCACACTGTTAAATCGAGAGTGGGGCGGCTCGCCAAATGAGTCAAACTAACCGCCGCCTCGTCCACGAATTTTTTTTTATTTTTACTTTAAATATACATAGACCACCATCTTTTAAAATGTTTCAAAATTACTTGCGTTCGAAATATAGTTCTGATCGATTTCAGACAAAATGTATATTAAATATTATCACTTTTGAATTTTGTTTAAATAATAACTGATAACCGGAGCCTTAAATAAACCATAGTAATGACAACAGAGCACCTCGTTTTGTACACTCCCGACAGTGTGCAATAGAATGATTTTGTGCATGTTAACGAACATAACCGTACCCCCCCCCCTCTCCTTGTCGTTTTCAAAGTTTTCGCGTCTATCGCTACTCGCAAAGCCCGTCACTGAGTTTCAATCCTGAAAACACAAGATACTCTAATTCCCGGGTTTTAGCTGGGGGGAAAGTCGCTAAAATTATATCCAAAACTATCGGGGGAACATAATATAAATACGTAACCGAAAATAACGCGACGGCGCGTCAGTTTTCGGGAGAAATTTGACGAGAACAAAACGACGAGGACGCATATGACGTGTTGTAAAATAAGACGGACATAATTTGCACGAAAGGTGGGCCAATTTGAACGATAAACTATTGCTAACGAAAAACGATTCGGAATGCAATTTCTTTTATTCGTGTACATACATTTTCCCGTTTTTCCCGATTATTATGAAAATAATTCCGCTCGGAAATTAAAAAAAACGATCTCCTTAAAGTACCACCCCGGGATAGAATTTCGTTTCGGAAAGGGTACGCTTGGAAACCGAAACGAGATCTGGTTGAGCAGTTGTTTACGGATAAAAAAAAAATAAAAAAATAAAAACGTCATTGTAAAACCGATACATTCCTCGCTTCTTCTCCGAATTTACAAAATAATAAAATAAATTCCGACTTTTTCACACACAAAAAAAAGAAAAAAAAAAGAACCGTTTCGTTGTATTATTATATCATACGGACTATAAAATTTTCTACACAGTCTCGAGACGCCGAAAAATATCATAATAAAGTCTGGGGAAGTATAGGTACCCCCGGAAACCGTCCTCGCCGCAAATACAGGACCGGCGATCCGCGACAAGCGATACAATAAATACACCACAGGGTACACCCGACCCGTAATGTTATCGCCGTCCGCCCGTCCGTGTGTGTGTGTCGCGGCGGGGTCGGTTTTTTCCCCTCTCAAACGCCGTCCGCGCGCCCCGTACCCTTTGCCGGGCGTAAATCTAATTGGCCTTGTTTATTCGCCGTGACATAATTTCAATACAGGCGAAATTATGTTATTACCCTGTTCGCGGTTGCCTACGCAGTAATTTCGCGGCGAACGCAAACAGTCGTCGGGTACGCCGTCCACGGTAGGCGCTGTCCAGACGGCGGCGGAGAGACTCGATATGTACGCGTGCCACTGCCACGGCGAATAATAAATGTTCGAAAATCGTTATTCCGCACGCCCGTCGAAAATACCGCAACAACTCTACCGGCAGTGTCCCCGGTGTTTACGCGTGGAAGTGGACAGTTGTCCGGGGGGCCCGCGCGGATCGGGGTTGGGTAAACACCCACGCGAAATTCAGCCGGTAATCGGCGTGTCGTCCCGCGTCGCCGATTGCCGTTTTGCCGATAAACCGGTTTTATTAGGTATATTAAAAAAAAAAAAAATTTAAAACTAAAAAAGATTTACGCATTTAGTATTATCGAATGTACAAGCACTATTAACAATATCAATAGGTAATCAACGATTAGATAGATGTTCAAAAGAATTTGTCTTAAAATTCGCATGATTTAAGTTCAATACAGTTTTGCAGTTTAGTACTGCGGAAGTAGTGTAAACCCTGCATAAACGGCAACGAAGACGAGTTGTAGCGGGATGGAGTCGTGAGTGAGCGTACTTCAAGCAACATGCGTCACAGGTAAATATTAACAAAAAAAAAAAATGTTGTCGGCGACGTGGGATTGAACCGTAGGCGGATACGTCATATCGACGGTGTTTTGTTAAAAGGCCGTATACCACTAAAAATTTAAAAATGCATATATGTTATCAAAAAAATTAAGAGCATAAACTGGTTAAAGGGCGAAATTTTTAAATCCAAGGTATTGTGTGTACGAGCTATTTTTATTGTTTTCCATGATGAACATCGACCGTTTTGCGGTTGTTTTTTTTTTTCGCTTCCTGAAGAAAAGTGAAATTTGACGGACACCCTTATAACAATACACCGTCGATATGTAAGTTCCGACACGAACGGAAATAAACCGATACGAATTAATAATAATAAGATCATTTCTTGTTATACATAACCAGAGTTCCATAAAATGTGATGCTTCACTTTCTGTACTGCACTGGTACTAGATGTTATATTTATAACATTGAATATTTAATATTATTAGAGTAGTGGCCAATCCATTTTATTGTATTCAGTACTTATCGATTGTTAACAGAGTTACCACCAAAAATGGACGTACCTAATTTCTTTTATGTTCAGTAAGTGGGAAGGAAATTCGTATTAGTTTCGATTTTTATTCGTGTCGGAACATACGACGGGTGTATTATGTTTTGCGTTGGAACTTACGTTCGCCCTGCGGATCGGGGGCCCCGCCTACCGGATTATACCGGACGTGCATGCGGCGCACGAGCTCGAGCCTCCCCTCCCCGTCCCCATTTCCGTTCTATTAAAAAATACGATAAAAATATCGTATCCAATAAACGACGAAGAGCGATGAGAATAAGCATAAAACCAAGGTCATCGGAATTGCATGCAGTGCGCAGGACCTATGTTTCTTTAAATCGGCCCCTGTCTCGGCTCCGGGTACGTCCAGAAACAAAAACGATCTCGCACTACAGGACGCGCGACCGTTAAAATAGATTTTTTCTTTAAATCTTTTTTCGAAAACTTGAATTTTCCCGGTTTAGTCGTAAAACATTCACACAAAATGGATATAAGCCGCGAAATTTCCGGCGAAACGTGTGAAAAGCGCCCGCTCGATTCGTTCCAAAAGTATAGTGAAATCGTTAAATCGTTCCACTTATGGTGTTCGAAATCGTAATTTTTGGCGTACGACATGATTTTGTATAATATACATTTTTTAGTGACGTCTAATTGGACACATACGCTTTTAACTCGGATGCTGATTCAATAAACCTATCGGAAAAATACGAATTGATCGATAGTAAAACAAATAATATAATTGAACGAATTCGACTGCGTTTATTGCATATTATTATCACGTGTTAATAACGAAAAAATCCATACAAAATCGCGTTTCACTCAAAATGCACAACATTGGATACAAGTCGAAAATAACGGTAACGTATAATAATGGTTTTTGGAATAAATCGACCGAACCCTTGTCTTGTACGAGAATTCCGCATGAAATTCTTCGGTACAGTTTATTTTATTATTTCATGAACATTTTACAAAAAAAAAAAATAATAATAATAATAATAATAACGAACCCGGAAAAACAAGGTTTGAACGTAGAAAAAAAAAAAAAAAAAAAATCACAAAAAATCTATTCTGAGGGCAGCGCAATATGACGGAGTACCGTCCCGCAGACCGTGGCATTTTTTTTCCGGAACACCGTCTGCAGTGACTGTATTTAATATCAACCCAAATGGCCGGGGGAAAAAACCCCGTACGGTTCGGGTTAGTTCATCGCGTACTAATTTACGGGGGTCGATTGCGAAATCACAGATGACATTATAACAATTATTCGGGACCCGTCGGAAATAATGACTCCGCGCGCTGTTTTCGACGCGGGTTATACCGGCGCTGCTCACCGATCGCATGTCGTTTGCCGAAATATTACAATGTGTAGTTCCGCGCGAAATTATATATATACGTTTTTTTTTTTTTTGTTATTATTTTAATTAATTAAACGCGACCGCGAAACGATTTTAATTAGGTGTACCCGCTACGGCTATACTACGCACCTGCTGCACCCACGCCATTATAGCGGTGTCGCGAATACCGCTGTTAATACAGCACAACGCGTAATTACAGGTGTCGTTGCGTTGTACACGTACGCGGCGCCCGTGTACACGCCTGTAACGTTTGCGCCGCCGCCGTTGGTACGCCAATCGGTTCGTGCCGCGATATTGTTAATTAATTAACTTCATTATGCGATATCGCAACGGTATTTATGCCGATCTCGATCGCGTTCGATGCGAACGGCCGCGGCGGTGCGGACCCGGCACAAAGGCCGAGTTCGCCGCGGCACCGCGCCCTCTCCCGATCGGAAATTTTGTGAAACTCTCACGCCGTCGTATTAAAACGTACACACGGCGTGATAATATGCGCTGCAATAAACTACCGTTTCTCGTGCGTATTGTGCGACTGATCGCCTCCCGGGGGGAAAAAACAAGCTCCCCGGGGACAATGGGGACGGGCGCAGCCGCCGTTATGCATATGCAATCCGACGTAGCTCGTATACCTGAAAGCGCGGATGCTTAACCGATGCTAACGAAAAAACCGATTCTGAGCGGAGTTCGGCTGATAGTGTTGCTTTGTTTACGGTATAGTATGTATCGTGCGCGATATTATGACAAAATAACAATCGCGTTATATATATATATATATTTTCTTTAGCAATATTTGTTTAGTACTGTACCTAATTTCCCGTTTTTCATCTTTTTTTTTTTCCGGTTTTTCCCAATTGTCGGGAAAACTTCTGGGAAAATCAATGAATGATCTCACTAAAGTGTCTCCCCAGTCCGATTTAATTTCATTGTGGCAAAATTGCCGATAAAAAATAAATAATAATAATAAAAACAAACATCATTGTAAACTAATACATTCCTCGCTTCGCTCAGAATCTAAATATAGCTTGTATACACGTTACCGACGTATATATTTTCGTGTTTATAGGAAAAGGCGGTTGTAAAAATATTTCAGAAAAAAAAAAACTGGTCTTGCTGATTGGTGTGCCGATTGTTGTAGGTGGAGAATCTAGAAGGATGGACGCATACAATATAATGTATACGAGTACATCCATCATACATGTATCTATGACTCGGATAACCATTTTGTTATTCGATTTATATTACAACGATAAAGGCATTTATAACGATTCTGGGCGAAATTAAGTTAAAATTATTTTTTAAATGCCGTGACTATTGCGATTTTTTTTAAAATTTGAACATAAAAGAGCTTTTAAAAAAAAAACTACTACATTATACTTGGCTTTTTTTTATTTTTAACCTTTTTAAACTCGGTTAAATTGTTCTGTTCGGCCAAAACAATTTATCCGCGTAAAACATATTAGTAAACAATTATTGCAAAGTAAACACTTATAAAACTCGAAAATGTAAAAATGTCTACAAATAGCTCGAAAATGTTTTGAAACTGTATTACGCCTAAGGCCAATATATGTACCCTTTAAGAATTTCCTCGATTATTTCTGACCGAATTACAACCAAAAAGGAAAACCGAAAATAACGAAACCGTTATTTCCGTAAACTTTCCCGTTTAACTTACGTTTTTCCGAATTATTAAGAAAACTGAAATGAAAAACTATCTCTTCTAACTAAATAACATTTGCTTTTAGAGAAGGTGCTACACTTGAAAATCGGATTTAGATTTCTAGTGGATGAGGTTGTTATTGACGGTAAGAAAAATGTCCACTTATCCTAATAAAACTATCACATTTCTTGCTACGCCCAAAACCTAGACATTTAAATTGATAATAACCATTTAATAAGATATCTTAGTATGAAACCTATTCGATTATTGCAATTACTGATTTAAACGTCATAATCGTGTATACAAATTTAAATAAATCTATAGATAACGATATAAAATAGATAATGGTTAGAATAATATTATCTAAATCAACGATTCTCAACCTGTGTGGTACGCATTTTTTATGGTTTAAAAAGATTTATCTGGACGATTTAGTTTGTTTATCTCAGATAACCTAATCTTCATTTTAATTAATAAGATACATGATAAAACATAAACCTAACTAGCTATAGATAAAACGCATACCGATCATAATATTATAATGTGTATGAAAAGTTAATTTACTTTACTAAAAAGATTATCCCGAACGACATTTTTAGGGAACGAAATATTTCAACAAAAACAGTATGATAATATTATTTATCGCTTAACTTATACTTACCGTGTGGTTTACAAAATATGCTTTGTGTATAAAGAGCGAAAAAGAAGACGTGGTACGCAAACTTCCAAGAAATTCCAAGTTATCCTACTTACTATAGGTATTTATAAATGTCTAGCATAACTCGACATTTGAACACATTTCTTATAAATATTTTATTATTATTATTATAAAGGTGATCATTTTATCATGAATCAGAAATTTTATTATGTCATCTTCTGGGAGGAATTTTTTCAAATGAATTTTTGTTATTTTTCAACCATTAAGGAATCGTTTAAGATTTATTTTAAAATCGTTTTTAATTTGTTATCCTTACTCCATACACCTTTAAAAAGTATATTACTTTTGATTTTCAAGTACGAATCCCCCCTCTTTTTGATTACAAATTAGAATAGAGAATAATTGTCTAAAAATATATATCACTAATATCAGATTTACTAAATAAGAGTTATAACAGTTTAAAGTTTAGACTGCGTGGTAAGCGAAGGGCTATGAATTTATCATCTAAAAATAGACCTTTGTATACTTCTACTTTCTCTTACTTCTAAGATCGTAATTTTGTAGTGATCATTATTAATATTTTGGGGCTGCCGTAACCGTACCTGCGCGTTTTCTACCAATTATAAAAAAAAAAAGTCGATTGTGCCGCACTCTGCGTAGAAATCCACAGTTGAAAAATCTTTAAATCTTGCTGGTTCTAAAAACTGCCAGAAAAACCCATACAGAGATTTTCTGGATAGATAAGTGGCTAAATCGATTTTCAAAAAGAGGCTAAAATCGGTGCCAAGTAGATATAGAAAACCGTGCGGTAATCATGTGATTACAGAAGCCTCAAATTATTACTGTTCTGATCAATTTCAATTTAAATAAACGGTTTTTTTTTAGAACGAAGAAAAAATATAAGACTAATATTATTGTTTAGAATGTGGTTGAAATTTGACCGAGTTTGAAAGTATTATGGGAACAATTTTTGTAGCAGTTTTCATAAGTTTAAATTGAACGATCAAAATTAAATAATTTTATTTGTCGTAAGTCAAAAATATTTAAATACTATCTACAAAACTTTTAGATGATTTTCCGTCCTACGTTTCATTTTTCGAATTTTTTGTTTTTATTACTTTTGCATGATTTAAAACACCACGTACCTATTGTTGTAAATGGACTTTTTTTTTTAATAAAAATTCAAGACTGATTACACATTAAACTGTAATTCTGGGCTCTCAAGGGGATAAAAAATCCACAATAGTTATTAGTCGCCGGGATTTTTGTCCTTATATGCGTTTGTTGGTTGTTTAGTCGAGTTAAATAATGGAAATTATTATTATTAAAGGTCCTTTTTACCTACGTCCATTAATAATTTATAGAATATATTGCCGCTGGTATTTTGGATGGAAATTAATAACATTGTGTTAAAATAGACGAGTAGGTGGAGTCACTGTGGTTATTATCAGACGTCTTATACAGTGTAGAACGACAATGGCAATAATTAATGGGAATTTGTTTTTCATAATTCGTAAACTTAACGGTTGCAATTTAATATACCGACTCGACATAAGGATAATTTCGTAACCTGTTAATTATAATATAACGTAATCAGACGCACAATACGATTAAAATATAATATGTTATTATTCGAATACTTACGCGAAAACCTTTCAAAATCGTAACTGATAATAATAGGTATACTGTTATCACGGATGATAAACATAATAGCGAAAAAACTATAAGGTACCTAAATACGAATATTTTGTTTGTTTTTTTTTAAACAGGAATCGAAAAAGAATAGTGTTAAGGATATTATTAATATTATAAGGTATATACAACGGTACTTTTCGGATTTTCATCGATTTTTAGCCGAAATTATACAGTTCATCTGTGATAATGAAAAATATTTTTAAAAAATCGCACCACGGGTAGGCGACTGTTGCAAGTGGATATTTTAAAAAGTACCTATTGGATTTAAGGTTGAATGTAATTAAAATGTCAAAAGCAACGATAAACTATTACAATCAAAAAACGATTCTGACCGGAATTTAGCAAACTGATAAGAATGTATAGTAGATACTTATATTAATGGTGTTTTTGACAAAACAAACCAATAGATATCATAGTCATCTTTTAAGTTATGATTTATGTGAACAAACCTGAGTATTTTTAGTTTTGATTAAACAATAAAATGATTTCTGAGAAAAAAAAACTACGTGTCTTATTGACAATACGGACAATCTTAAAGCAATACATACTAAAAAAATATTTCGACTCCTCGGTACGTTACAAGATTATATAATTACAATTTCAAGTTAAAAAGTTATTGTCAAAAAAAAAATAATAATAATACAATTATATACATATTAATATCGTATTCATTCATATTATTATATTCGGAAAATGTTATTGGAACTCTACAATCGGATAAACTGATTTTTTTTTCAATGAACAATAATATCTAAACAATAACTATTTTGTTATCCACAATTGTAAAACCGTAATAATAAAAATGTCATAATTTATGATAATATGACAACGAGACAAGATTTTTAAAAAGTTCGATCAATTTGAATAACAATAACAATTATTAAGTACTTATACCTATCTACGCGTTATTAAAAGGACGGCGTATTCAGCAGGAATAACTTTGTGCCGTTAGTTTTAATATCAGAGTGAATTGGTCTATTACCAAACTTAAAGACAAGAACATATTAATCTGTATGTGAATCTACGTCGATTAAGTTTCTCGGTATTTTAATTTTAAAGCGAGTTATGAGAGCAAGTGTTGTACTATAATTAAAAAATACTTATATCTCGGTTAAAAAGTTCGAAAATAGATCAAATACAATCAAATATTTAACTAACCGCACAAAATTGTACCTGATATGCTTTGCTACGCCGCCGTACGTGACAGAGACAATAATACATATGCGAGTATCACGTTCTACGAAAATGTTCGTATCCGGAAGTTTGAAAACATTTTTAAACGTAATATACTTATATAGGTAGGCGATTTACCGAGTGATCCATTTAAATGGGTTACACTCTCGGAAAATAATTAACGTTTTCAAAGTTATTTTTTCTCATCAGTTAAAAAACAAGTAGCTCTAAAACCGTTATTATTGTCATCCTTGTTTTTGTACATGAAGCGACTTTTAATATATAGAGTGTCTCACAAAGATATGGCCGTTTTAAATGCAATATTGCGTATAAAACGGATTTAAAAGAAAGTTAATACTTTTGCGAAATAATGAGTGTATCAACTTGAACGGATCACCCGGTTTATATGTTGCGAAAATGAATAATTTTCACGGGGAATAATCTATAAATAAATCAGGTACGTAGTCAGAGAGACCCAGACCCTCCTCCCGACATATTTGTTTAACTATTTAGATTTGTTTTTAAATCAAATCAATACGTATACCTATACGTATTTGTATTTGATTAGGTACTCAGTAAAAATATTTTCGGAGAAAATGTATAATCTCTTTTTATAGCGGAATTTAACAACTAGAGGGTGGTTTACACGTGATTCGAAGAATGTATGTAAGTATGTGTACAAATCTTAGATTATAAATGTAATTAATTTTGATCTAAAATGTAACTATGCATGTTGAACCTATGTATAAGTCATGTAATCGTCAGTATTACGAAAAAGCCCCTGTGTAAAACTTATACCTGGTATATGTCAGAATCGATATTTTTATTCTCCTTAACATTTTCTGAATTTTGTAACCAACATTTTTCATTACTAAACTACACTATTTGTATTCATTTGAACGCGTTATTTCAATATACCTAATGCCTTGTAACAGTTGTAGCTCATACTTAACATTGATTTCTCAAACACGTGAAAGTGTATTTATTTAACGAATGGCCCCAAATTCAATACGAAATTATTTAGATTAAAAATATCATTATACATTATCGCGTAGGTAATAAAAATACATATAGGTATTAACTTTATTTCACTTTTCGCATAATAATAAACTTAAACGACCTATTTTCATGGAGTTAAAATCCGGAAATCGATAATTTTCTGCAGGTATTCTTAAACAAAGTCACGCGAAAAATCTCGTTCTTATATCCTCTATATCCTCTATAGCACCATATCTCTTTAGCTCTATAACTACCTCTATTAATTTCCAATTGAATTATATATTACAAATATTTCTATATTGTATAAATTCTCAATTTTTCGCTCTTTTCTAAGATGCGTTTTTGCCTTAGTCAATCTCGTCCTCTTGCCACCAGAACAGTACTACTGTTCGTTTTAATATAAAACAACCAAAATATAAATGCACGACCCTTCGAAGAATATAAAATACAATATAATGATTTAAACCGTCGACTTTCACGACTTTAAAGGTGGCATTATCATTATTTCTCGTATCATAAAATAATTATTACCATTCTGTTTAATTTTTTAGGTATTGTTCATTTTTATTTTTCAGTATGTACCTATATATTATCCGAAAATATAGACGTTTATTACTGGCTTTATTGTAAGGTACAGTGAGACACCATTTATGCAGTAGATAATATAAAAAGTGCAATTGACTGAAGGAATATAACAAAATTTACTTTGCCGAAGCTATTTAAAATAATGCGTGTATAATACTATAACAGCCGACGCGGACGGCAGTTTATTTGACTCATTACTAGGGCTCGGAAGTTATAGGAGTTGCATATCTTTCTGTGTGCACTGGATTTATAGCAGACCAAGCTAGAAATTCTTCCTATATAATGGATATTTTAAAAATTGAACATTTATAATACATATTTTGCATATTTCATTAATTTTAGAGAAAAAGTGAATATTTCATCGATTTTCGTTGATTTTTTCAAATTTTTACGCATATTATGCATATTTAATAATTGTTAAAAAAAAATTGTTCTTTTTTTCTTTCTTCACCAATGTATTTTAAACAATATTGAATTTAAAACTTAATATTGTTTAACGTATTTTGCTATTGTTTTTTCTTATCGTCTCAGTCTACTATTAATTTAACGACAAAGGTGCGATTCGCATTCAATCTTTATCTATTGTGCGCATATTAATAATGGCATTGTATATTTTTGAATAATAAACTTTGAATAATTGTTTCCATATTTAACATTTTTTCATACATATTTTACAATTTGCTCGTAAATATTTTACCTTTTTTACCTCCTAAAACTTCCGAGCCCTACTCATTATGCATATTTGTGCAGTTGGAAAAAATCCTTACAATAAAGCCTGGTTTATTATTCATAGACAATTTATACATCAAAGACAAACTATTGTTCAAAATATCCAGTATCTATATCACACAAAGCTACATTATTATTTATTTTTAGAGCGTATAATTCAATATAATAAATTATTTACTGTCAGAATTTGAGCGGGTAGATAAAATATTAGGTAATAATTATTTCGAAGCCATAAATTCGTTATTTATTGCAACAAACTAAATCGAGATTGATTAGATAGGTGCACTCTCGTCAAAAATCTAAATAACTCGCTTTATCGCGTAATTTAAAAGCAACAGCAACACTGTAAATCAGGATTTTAATTGTATTTATGAATATATGATTATGATTAAATAGTAAATATCGTTTGTGGGGTTTTTATGAAATGTGGGCGGCTATGCCATATGTACGTTATACTTACTATAGCACGTCAATGACCGATACCGAATTATCTGGACGAAAAATTATATTAGCTAATTATAAATTCAGGACACGGGACTTATTGCACTTAACATTCACAAAACGTCGCTTAAAAATATCAAAAGCACTTAAATTTTTTTTTTTAAAAATGGTAGGAGAATTTAAGAGTCCATTCATTAGTGAAAATAACTTATTAAATTAAATCCTCTAACACCACAAAAATATTAACACAACGAAAGTTTTTTTTATTATACGTTAATACAATTTGATTTTAAATGGGTTAATTTTAAACCCGTCGATCATTTTTATTTTTACGTTTTAACGAACTTTTATATAGAAGTGAACGAACAGTGATTGTACAAAAAATTATTTAAATGTTTCAGATTCTGAAACGATAATGTTCTGATCAAATTTATATTCCATAAATATATTGTACATTTTCCTAGACCAAAAACATTTAGGTGCATTGAAATGGTTAAGCTCAAAAAATCTACTGAATGTTTTACCACGCCCTAAAATTGTATCGCGTCTGTTATTTTATGATTTTTCACTATGATTAAAAAAAACTACATGGAAAATGACCTCTTCAACTACATACAATATAGATTTTAAATAATCTACTATATCTTACGATTTAAACCAAGATTTCTGGTGGTAAAGTGAAAGTTTACAGAATAACCACACACATCGTTGTAAAACCTGCAATATGCTATGCCTCACTTCTCTTAAGATCTAAAAATAGTACTCCATTAATTTTATAGTGATATAAATATGACATTTGTTCAACCCTCCTCCTACTCTCGAAACTATTTCTCGCGTTTGACCCCGGACGTTGTCCATATGAGGTCTAAAACACAATGTGGCCCTTTTTGTCCGCAAAGTTTTTTTATTCCCAGTATAATACAGGCTACAAATTATACATACCTAATGAGTTCAAGTGAAATAGTGAGCGTGTGTGGTTCAATTTCAAAATATTAAACGCAAACAAACTCCATCGTCGTGTTAAGTATAATAAAATATTACGAGTATTATAACAGTAAATATAATAATATTATTATGCAATGAAAACTTTTTTTTTCGCGTTTAACGAAATAATAACGACATTAGTATTCTATAAAATAAACTATTATGCCTTGGTGTCTAGTCTAAGTATCGGTTACCTCGGCTCTTATATTATTATTTTAACGCACCGTTTATATTAATTTGCATAGCGATCCCCGTAGTCTTAAAAACAGTAGCCCGCATTATAATAATAAAAAGAACCGGCAAAAGTACCGTAATATAATGTACAAGATATAGGTACTTTGGTTTTATAACGTTACCTGTCCTATTGAATGGTATTTTTTTATTTCCCCTCCACCCCCCACCCACCCCATTTTTATAATATCTACTCGTCGACGTAATATATAGGTATCGTAAAAATGTTCGTTGTTGTTTTTGTAGATAATTGCGGTATAAGTGAACTTTTCCAGAGTCGACTAAATGACTTATTTTCTCGTAGAACGTCCCGTCGTTATTATAGTGATAATTTACAAATATTATTACGTAAAAGCAAAAATATAAAATTATTATTGTTATTATTACAAAAATATAATGGGGTTTTAAGATAATGAAATAGTTCAGAAATAACACTAACTACTACCTACAATGTTGTTTTTTTTTTTAAGACAATGTACGTTTAATTTCCTAACGAATTTTTTCAACTTCCAAGATCTATGAATAAAAATCCCTAAACCTAAATTAATTATTAAAAATTCTTAACATTTTTTGAAAATTTAATTAAAAATAAATATGTTAAGCTAAAAATTGGGCGATATCAAGTATTATTTTTAAGTAGATACCGAAATATTATAATATTTTATCACAAAAAAAATGTATATAAACCTAATATCGGTGCTAATGAGGTTATCAATAAGTTGAATTAGAAGAATAGCAAACGAAAACGTTCTAAAGACAATAACAGAAAAAACGAACATTGATAGATACTCTGAAGAAAAGAAAATATCAGATAACGCGTTCAGACATGGTGAATAATTACACAGTTTAGAAACTGAAGAAATGATATAAAGAACATACGATCAAGAGTTAAACCCAAAACAAAGTACATCAGCCAAATAATGAAGAACGCAGAAGTCACTACTTATGCATGAAACTCAAGAATATGGCAAACAACAGAGAAACGTGCCCTTTCGTTTTTGTTGTAAATAAATTTGTGAAAAACTAATCTCTGGATTGAAAAACCGACAAAAATATGATAAAAATGTGCATAATAATTATTTTCTCAAGTGTTAAACCTTTATATTATTATAGTAATAAAAATAATATTATAATTATTATAACTTTGACACTTTTTTATAATATAAGCACGGAAGTTCTAATTTTTTTTTTTTTTTACAAACATCAACCACAAAACAAAAGTATTTCATTATAAACTACCCACGTCAGTCAATACTACAATTGACCTTATTTATAAAGCTCTTGTATATTATATTTATTTAACTTTGACACCAGGGAAAATAGGGTGCATGTCATTTTTCTCGAGTGTTCATGGCAAACAATAATGGATGGATACTTTAAAAAATTCCCTAATCCATAACTGTAGTTCATTCTCGGTCTTCTGTTTGATCAGTCTTTGATCAGACGGTTACGTCATAATGTTGTTGGCATAAAAATGACAAGTCATTCTACGCCTCTTCCAATACCTAACAGAAACAATTATGGTCAAACATAATATATCCCTTTAGATCGTTAAACTGTCACGTTTCTGTATTAAGAGTCAAAGACATAATATTATTTTTATACGGAAAAGCTGAAAATACTTCGCACAGCAGACAGGCGGACAGGTTGTAAGTGGGTAATTTAGAGGTTATTGGATATTGGGGATTTCAGTTTACATACTGAAAACAACTGTTATTGCAATCAAACACTCAACACTGAACGTAGCTCGGTAATTTGATAAGGCTATAGTATTATTCGTGGTTTTCTCCATTATTATAACCCGGGTAGTCCAGAAATTATCAAAACGGAACCAATATGTATATAGTCATTTGTTTTCGTTTTTTCGATTTTTTAGAATAACTACTGGAAGACTAGATAATGTTTGGAATAAAATACGACATTGCGGGAAATCTGTTTCTTTTTGAGATGCGGCGTAAAAAATCAGAACGTTCTTAAGACCGGAAAAGGGTTTTCCGAGAGAAAAAAAACCACATCCTAGTAAAACCGCTACACTCAAAAAGTTTTTCCTAAACATATTGTCTCTTATTCTCCGTACGCCATGATAAATCTTAAATTCATTTGACATTGTATAATGAGTAAGAAAATCCATGAAAATTTACAAAATACTGCAATTTTTATGATAATTTATTATTATATATCGCTGCGGCAAAAAAAAAATATATGCAATATAATAATGATGCGATACAATTGAAGACTCAACAATTTAACTCGCGTCCCTGCGGTAATAATAATATTTTTATTTGAACATTTTCGAGCATTACAATGGTTCTTCTGTTATATTATAAGAATAAATACAATATGAGACGTATAGATGTAGTACGTCTTATAAAAATGAGATTATATTATTATTATTTTGGTGTCTATTGTATAGTTGCCCAGACAGGACACCGTCAGTTTATATATTATATTTTGTTCCTTTCAAATTTAACGAAAAAAATTATATATATATACTCTACCCATGATTCTATCCTAAATGAAACGTTGTGTTAAAGCTTACGAAATACATATATAATAAAATATATTCTACGACCTTTTTTTGGTGGAAGTGAGAACTATTAAAAAAACCACGTGACGATTTTTATTTCGCATTCAAATCGGTATCATTTTTCTTAAACAATTTAAGTACGATATTTTCACATTTATCGTAATAATAATAAAAATAATATCGATATTTCAACGTACGAGTACGTACCTTTAGGTAGTAGACAGATACTTGGGTACCTACTTGTTTACTTACTTAATACTTCCCAATAGACTTTTTTCAATAAACTCGTTTAGGCCACTTAAAAATTACGAATCTTTATTGGTGTTTTAGGGAATACATTTTTGTTTTATAATGATAACACTTATGTTGTTGTATATAGATGACGAGGGAATATCTGCGGCTGTGCCTTGGAACAATCGGTTTGACGAGAGGATCTATGCGGACGCGCCCAACTATCTAACTTACCAATTGAACCACAAGAGATACTATTCGGTACCTTATCATCCGGTAGCCAGATTGAGGTCCAGCCAAAACGCCGGCGTGCCGATACCGTACGCCATAAGGAACAACATGAACGAAGACGAAAACCGGTGTAATTATCTATAGCATTTTACCTTTAAAATGATAAACTCAGTGGCACCGAATAAAATCGAAATTGATAGTTAAAACAACCCTTTCCCCTTTATTGACATTTGTATAGGGGATGTTAAAGTTATAACTTTATAAATTACACTAACGCAGCTAACTATACCATTTTAAATTGGAAATATAGTTGGCCATAAGAAATATAGAAAATAATTTATTCGATTTTTTGAACATGTTAACAATCTTTAGCAGTGTGTTTTGAAGCTCTGTACCGAGATGTCTGCCTTTTCATCCATTCACCTATTTTACAAGGCAGTTCAATTTAACTACTCAAAATACGTGTTCGGGGCCACTTCATTGACAATAATAATCAGCGATTTTTTTTCCTAAACCTATTGTAGTCAAGACCGTACCCGTGGAAAGGTTTTTCAGATATCGAGATTATTTATTCTATTAACGTTAATCGTTTCTTTCTCTAACATATTTTGTCGACTTTCGAAGCGATTTCGGGGCGGGAGTTGATCCCAGAAGGGTATTTACAGACCCCCAAGCCTAAACGTATCCTAAAAACATAGGTAACCTATTCGTTGATCCAAACCTAATACCTAATGCTCCGAAAAAATGATTGTTCTATAAGTGTATAACTAAAACCTATATTGCCCAGGTCAATGGAAAGCTACCACGGTTGCGTATTCGATACCGTTCAGGCGGAACATAGGCAGGATCTGTGAATACGCTTTCAGGGTTCATCCCCTGTCTCAAAAACATTTCGAAAGTAGAAGTGTGTTAGGAGAAACAAAAATGATTAACATGACGATAACACAATAATAATTAATCTCGGCACGACCCATGTTGTAAATCAAAATAATTGTCCGTTCAAAAACGTCCGAGCCATTATTATTACGATGAATAATGATAATATTATATTCAGAGGTGTCACTTACCACATAGCCTCGGCGCACAGCCTTCGTTAGAATATCGATTCAGCAAACGATGCTCTTTGATTAGTGGCGTATTTGTTTATCAGTGACGGTTTTCAATATTAATTGTGTATGTTATGTAGGTACCAAAACAATAATAATCGCCTTTATTTATTCAATATTTCGTAATATAATTACCAAAAACAATATTACGCATCGTAAAAATAACGTGGACTCGTGTGTATCCGGAATGAATGTTTCAATTTAACATCATAAGTCCGCGACCATATAAGGTGGTATGGTTTTTCTAATTATTTTCAAATATTATTTCCCGTAACCGACAATCGATATCCATTTGAAGGGTAAAAAACCAGATTAGTCACCTATTTTTCAAACTGAAAAAAGCGTGTTTTCAATTTCAAAGCCTAACAATTTTTTTTTACTAAGTAAAAAGTTCTGATTAAATTTAATGTTAAGCTTTGAAATGTAGTAACCATAAGATAATAATTGCATAGTTATATTATTAACCAAGGCTGTAACCGTGTATTAACCCAACACTTACCTAGTTATAAATTGACTATCTGTTTATTTTTTCCCGTAGACCTAAACTTCTGGTATTCATTACTTTCGACTAGTCTGGTTTTTTCGCCGTTTCGATCATATAATAGATACGGCACGTCAATACAAATAATTTGATACCGATATCGCCATTTTGAAAAAAAAAAAGTGACTATCCTGGTTTTTCCCCTGTACCCTTCAATTGGAAACGTCACGATTCAACAATACATTGATCTGGTTCAATCAAGGCCGATCAATCAATCGGACCGATTTGTTATACTGCTCCGCAAAAAACCCAGAAATTTCAAATAAATTCTATTTTGGTTTCATGAGAACACATTAATAATCATATAACTGATCGTATATATTAAAATTATTGAACATTTTGAATGTCGAATAATATCCTCTTCTTACAGTGGTTATCGGCCAGGACCGGCAGGCTAGGACCGTCTCAGCCACACTCAATCCTCCAATTCTTCCTGTTGGCCGCTCTTAATTTCCAGTTCGACCCCTCTTTTCCCAGATTCCACGTCTCTCCACGCTAAATTTTCTCATCTCAAGCGAAGTTTTCCTAGAAGTCTCTTCCCTTCCGGATTGTCTTACATTGCCACACGTAAAATCGGTTTCCGAATAATTCACCGAGCGTTCTTTCACTCTTATTGTGATATGTTTTTTGTTTCTGTTTTAATCCTATTCTCCATTTACCAGTTATCTTCTCTTTCATCCCCGGTCCGAAAACTTTCCACGGGATTTTTCTTTTCAAAACAATTATTTTTCTTCCTTTCATTCGCTCCTTTCCCCACCTTAGTAACTTGTGAATCCATATTAACCGCAGAATTTGTTTCCTGATCAATGATGCATCATCAAAGGAGCGGACTCCACGTTAAAATCCCCCCCCCCCATTTATCCATGAAAATATCTTTTCTTAGAAATAACTTGTTTATTTATCGTTTATAAATTATACAATAATTTCAAAGTTTTAAAACATATCTCAAAAATACAAACTCGAAAAACAAATTAAATTAATATTAAACTCTCCTCGATATACCCAGAAATGTGTCGGTTACGGTCAATGAAGTTGTAGATGTATTGGCTTTGAAAAAACGTCGGTTGGATTTTTCACCGTGAATTTCGTAAATATATTATTTTAAGTAGATATCTAAATTTTCTTTTTTCATTCAAATACAACTGTTTTACCTTAAAATTATTAACACAACTCTTTTTTTTTTTGCTAGTGATGTTTCAGTATTATTATATAAACTACCTATATGACAATCAATTTCGTTAATAATCAATTATAGGCATACAATTTGTAGGTAACTTGAAAATTTGCATTTTTTTGCGCAACGAAATTGTTTGTTATTCCGTTTGGAATCGATATCCTAACCCAAACTGGTCGCGTCGCTGTTCCCGACAGACTACACGTCGACGCATTCCTGTTCGAATTCGTTTTTTCGCCCCCGCCAATGCCGACGAATACAATATTATTCGTTTATTAGCCCCGGCGCGCTTGTTGATTCGTACCCATGTTATTTATATTAACGCGCGTCAGTGATTTCCTCTCTTTGTATTACAGTCGAACCGCCGGTGTGGAAGCCGACCGCCGCCGAACTATTGGCCCTGTTGATGAACCGCAAGAAAGGCGGAGATCCCGATTTGGAGAATACGAACATCATGCGGTTCGGCATTAGCAAAAGGACGCGCTTCGATGGCGACAATTATTTTTATTAAACACCATAATCGCCCGCTTGCGTCATTTTCATTAATATTAACACTGTTCTTAATATGTAAAGGTCTCAGTCGGCCGATTTAAAAAAAAAAAAATTAGTGACTTAAATATAATATATTATTATCTCGACGTTATCCTCCTTATATTATCATTAAAACCAGAAGAAAAAATAAGCAAAAATATATTATATATAAATGCATTATACAATATAATAAAATAATAACTCGTGTTTATTTGTTCATTTTGTTTTTCGGCATCTATCGTTACTTATTTATCATTATATTCGTATGCAAAAATACAATTGTAATACCGAAACAATATATTATTATAAGATAACAATACTACATTCAAATATACCTAGGTAAAGATAATATGAGTTTTATCATTATAAAGAAAAAAAAAAAAAAAAAAAACCACCGCAGATATACTGGTGTAAACAAACGAAATATTATTATAGATATTTCTAAAACGAGGGATGTTCGACACGTCGACATATTATTTCTACCGGCGAAACCGAGTGAATCTTATTGGAACGTTACGAAGCGAATTCGGACCGAGAGGACGGATTTATTGTTTAAACAACAATACGATAAATTACAGGGGTGAAAACGACGAGCAAAAAACCGATACATACGTAATACTTTTTTTCTGGTTATACGTCCGTCGTCTACTATTATAGGTACACAATATTATAATACATTCATAATATACTTAAAATTAAATTGAAAAAAAAAAAAACAATAAACATAATAATAAAAACCCGATTTCATTTTTCGATATCTACCGCAGCAATAACAAAATACAGTTATTATTAATCAAGGTCGGGCATTATTAACGCGTTACTTTTTAACTCATTTTTACTTATTTTAACATGGTAAGATGTTGATTTTGTGTATTTCAAGCAAAGTGAAATTTCGGTCGTAAGCCAGTTTTCATTATTCTAAATGTTTAATTTCTTATTTGATAAATCTTCAACTATTGTAAAATTTCAATTATTATTTTCTATTTTTGGAAATTCGCAAAAACGATCATTGCAACAATAAAATAATTATATCCCGCGTACAATAGGTGGGCATTAATTTTTCTTTTAAAAACGGGTCTCCTATACTAATAAGACTTTTTTTGTAAAATGTAAACATTTACGTACATATTACAACGTTAGTTTCATTTTGTGTCGCTATAATCATAGTCTATAATACTTGTCTCCTACAAAGTTTTGAGTTTATTCAATAGAGATATTCATTTAACTCGGGAGTTTTCAACCCATCTTATCACTTTTCAAACCGATATACCGAGTTATATACTCGGTATTAGTTTAAATTAAACGCTGTAAGTGATGGTAACTATATTTTTTTCATCTTCTTTTGGTTTTAGCGCGCGATAACGAAGCGTATCGATCAACCGGGAATAAAAAGGCTAGAGACCATTAATTTAACTTCTTCTATTAAGGTATCTAAATTTCCAACGGAAATGTGAAATTTAATTTTTAACTAAATTAATATTTTTTAACTTAACGCGAAATTTAAAAAAAAAAAAAAAAACTTATTGAACAATTATATACTTGTCCAGCATTGTTATACCGTAGATAAAGAAGATATTTTATAAATATTATTTATAGTTAGATTCGCTGAAAGTGGTACCCCCTGACGACATTATTTGTTCGTAACTACATTGCATTATTATAGAGTATAATCACGACAGTTACAGCTTTAGCCGATGATACTGATATTGAGAATGATGAATAAACGTTTCGTCCATACAACAACAGCGAGTGGAAAATATTATAGTTAACTATAACCGAACCCTGTTTTCTTCGGGTGTCTGTGTTTCCTGTATCTTCGGGTATTTACGGATTTAACGCGAACGAACGGGGATTACTGCCGTTATCATCGAACAGACGGGAATTATTGTATTTTAAGGAATACGATAGTATCGAAAATTATGTTCGAAGACTTTATAGGTATCGAAGTGACGTGTTAATTCTCGCGGGGTGTGTGTAGAATATTAAACGGTATTTTGCCGACGATAATCACGTATTGACGGGCGTTTTCAAAACGCGCGGGCAGGTGTATAGAAACAAAAATACGGTATTATATTAAGCAAACGGGTGTAAAATATTCGCGACTTAAATACGGATAATAATTATAATACCTGTCAATATTGGTTACGTTTTCGAGACGGTTTCCGAGGAGGGGAAGGCGGGTGACGACAACCGACCATCACCTGTTGCAATGTGTAAGAACAGTAATTTCCGGTTTTACTTTTTTTTATCTCTTTTTTTTTTAAAAAAAAACATAAATAATAATTATATAATATTATATATTAAACAATCTATGGATTTTTATGAAAGATAGATATTGTATAATAATGTAGAGGCATATAATATAATATTATAACACTAAGAGTATGTAGATTCAACCTTATCACTATTATATTATACATAAATAGTAGTATATATCATGTTTACGATAGTAATATAATATTATAATACCGACAATGCGAAAGTAAATACGTAAAGAGGAACTTTCATTATTGTTCTATACGAATAGAAAACAAAAAAAAATACAATAATATAATATAGAGGGTGTCATATAATATTATTACAGGTACTCGTCAATATCGACCCATAGACGAGTACTTTAGGATGTCACGTGGTTTTTTCTTTTCGGAAGTTCTAATATTATAAAATCTGGAAATAATCCGGCGTATTGGACGATGTCAATCGATATCTACACACGTTATTAAGAGATAACAGCGAGAACGGGAAAAAGGTTTTTTGACAAAAAATATCATATTATTATTACGCTCGAAGAACATTTTTCCGAATAATTTCATCTTTAAAATATTATGTACAATAAAAACGAAAGGCTCAATAATATATACCTATACGTAACAAATATATATAATAAAAAAAAAAAAATAGTACAGGACACCAAAGTTTTTAACCGTCTTCGACCGTCGAAAGAACGAAGTGAACCGGTTAACACCTATTTGATCACGAATTATCATCATAATATATATCATTATAAAATATCGTTTATCACAGAATTGCTATGTTTGAACTCGGAGATTATAATATCGAATATAGATCGTCCCGACTTAAAATAAATTTGTTCGGAATTCATATACCTATAACAAGCGGACTTATCGTACAAAAGAGAGACACCATATTATATAATATAACAATAACAATAATAACATTAACTAATAGTTATAAAAGATATTATAAAATTATGTAATAACTAACAATATATTAACTTTTTAAAAAAAAAAAATTTAAAAAAAAAAAGTTTAACGAGTAATACGATAGGTCACTAAATGGAATCCAATACACCGCCGGAGAGTTTACTCGCGTACAAATTGACCACCTGAAATCATCGAAAAATTCGATTAGTTAATTTTTAAATTATAAGCATAAGTACATTTGAACAACAAAATATCAGACACATATAAGTGCTTGAAATATCATGGATTGAGATGAATGTTCAATCCAGTGGCGCCCAAGGTACATATTTATATGGGTAAGTAAAATCGTTTGAGATGGGTGGTGGCTTTGAATTTCAAATTCTGCTACACTATCAAAATACACTTTGAGCGCTTATGGTTCAATCCAGTTAATATAATATATGGTACTGCATATACACGATGCGTGTCTATTGAAAGCAATAATCGAAGGAGATGTTGTAGAATGATTTGAATAACAAAGAGCATTAATGGAAAAGAATACAAGGATTAAAACGAATTACGGTACAGAGGCACGGGGAGCTGCAAACAATTAATCTGAAGATTACACTGACGATAAAAAGGGAAGAGATAGTATAAATACACAAGGCGTAAATTGGTATGTTTATTTTTTCGTCTAGTTCACAGTAAAAATAGGAGAGAAATAAACAGAATCTACTAGATATCGAAACGGCAAATTTTTCACGATGTAATTTTAAATTTGCATAATAATTGTTATTTCGAAATCGCGGTCTGAACGATTTGCACGGCAACGAAAACCACCGCGGTGCGTTAATTTTAAATAAACCGTGATATTTATTGGTTTCTAATACGGTAGCTATACAGTAGTATCGAATGTATTTTCTTTCAATGCCACAGCCTGTTCGTATTGTAAGAAAAACACGCAGGATTATTATTCACGCTATTTTTTCGCCTATATATACTTCGCATGTCTTCATATCTACGGAAAATCGACATTTTTACAGTCAGTCTACTGACTGGGTTTTCAAAAAAAAAATTTAAAAAAAATGCCCTTAGAACGTAATGTTTGGGGGTAGTGGGGCAACGGTGAAACGATGGTGTGCGTTTACCTTGTAGACGAGGGCGTATTGGTCTCTGGTCTGTACGGCTCCGGCCCGGCACCGGCGGATCGCGTACACCGTTTTCGGTATGTCGACGGCGCGCGACAGTTCGAACTCCCTGATGGCCACGTCGCAAGCGATTATCGTGCCCGTCCTCCCGGTCCCCGGGCTACAGTGGACCACGTGCGGCCCGTTGTTGTTCTTCATGTGTGACCTCGCCTCCATGATAAATGAGAGCAGTGTGCCGGGGTCGGACGGCACGCCCTGCACCGGCCAGCCACCGTACCACAGGTGGGTCACGTCCCGCCACAGGTTCGTCTCCAAGTTCTGCGGGCAAATAGACGCGTCAATTAACAACAACGATAACATTATGTAGGCAGTCAGAAAATACGCATCGCTAAATTAATTGGTAAAAACTCCAACACATTTGATAAAACTATTATTATTATTATTATAATTATTATCATCGTAATCGTTTTTAATCCGGTATGAATTTAGATTTGTCTATTTTACTTAATATATATTTATATATGCGCGTTATATAATATTTTCTATAAAAATGTAAATTCCATCGCAGTGTTCCGTACGGGATAACTGCATAATATAATGGAAATCGCTATAGCGAAATCCGCACGATAACCGCGGTAGCGAAACTCGGTTCCCGATACTTTACTAGAAAAACGCCCGCCGCGTCCAAATAATTTATCGACACATAAATATACGACCCGTTTGAAATCAGCTTCAAAGGTATCTGTCGGGATTTCGAAAATGGTCAGTTATAAACGGTACATAGGTAATACATAATGGTTATAAGCTATACTGATCGACGGTCATCTCAATCACTAATAAAGTATACACTCAGTTCTCGCCGCGAACTACTTGTAATATAAGACCGTAGTTCTCGCTGTACGCATAGAAACAAGACAAAAATTAATGGAAGAAAAAAGTCAATTTATTGGTGAACAAGATAGAAGATACGATTTTAATATTACTATTATTGCTCTTCTATTCGGAAACGCAATTGGATGCACATTGTACGGTTTATTTAATATGTGTTAATATAATACAATATTATAATAGACGATAGACCATAAACGATTGGTTTTTAACGAATTGCGACCCCTTAATTTTTTTTTTTTTTTTTTGCGTTTATTACGACCCTTTAAAAAAATCGTTTAATAGAACTTAAATAATACGATATGCAGTGTACACAATATGATACTTATGGTTTTTGGCCACTATCTGGTTGAGTATACCACTGTCATAGATATTAGACGAATTATAAATATACATAAATTGTATGTCCCCCATACCTTGCATTTGAAGTTGTCTAATACCAGCGTCGTTAGAAAGAAATAGCCAATGCCTGAAAATTCGATAGGACTATTTTTTTTTTTTTTGCAATCTTCGCTGTGAAGTTTCTTTCAATCTTCCAGGTCCTCTTTCTCTCTCTATCTCTCTCTCTCTCTCTCTCTCTCTCTCTCTCTCTCTGTTATCAGTCCATTTCTTTATAAACCTATATTTTATACTATTTTTGTTGTAATGAAAAATGGATTAAGCATGGGGGCTGTACAGAATGTAACATTCTGCTGTAACGTGTGATCGCTTCTGAGGAGAGCGAGTGGTCTGGTCTGAAGCATTCGAGCGTTCTAGAAAATCTTCAATTCGGCCAATATTGTTTATGGATGAGAATATTCGAGGTTTTGTGTCTTTTAGAACATTATTTTCGATGAAAGTTTAACGATTGTTTCTTGTCGAACAAACGATTATGGAATTTCGGACTAACCAAGGCGGCGCACTGCAACCGGTTGCTTTTTCAGGGCTATAAAAACTTAAGACTATATAGTTTATAATAGAATAATATATTGTCTGTGGTATAATAATGTCGATACGATAATATAATGGCACATAATAGACCAGTGGGGGGGGGGAAACGGTTCGTTGTATCGCAATAATTACTAATAACGCACGCGATTATAATACGGGAAAAGAGGTCGGTTTTATTCGGGCGGCACCCGGGGAGAAAGATGCCGTCTCGTACTGGGAAACATCGGCTAACGGGATAGCAATAATTCGACCGAACGGAACACGTCACGTTGTTATAATATTCGGTCCGATTCATAAACGGCGTTTCGATTGTTCGACGACGGCCCAGAAATGCACCGAAAAATAATTAGAAAGGTACCTAACAATGTATACGTTACCTACCGATTCGTGTAACATGATAATGGTATACGTACTTCAAACGCGAACTTACTCCAGAATATATATATATATATATGTGTGTGTGTGCATTGTTTTTTTAATTCTAATAAAGTAAATAATGGTTAGTTGGCGTGTTCCGTCACTTATTATCATCATTTTTTTTTTTTTTTTTATATATTTATAAATATATCTTTACGACCGTAAAAAAACGAGTTTTTTTTTTTAAAAAATCGTTACGGACAAAACGACCGCGGATTTCGACATTCTCTACGATTAAATACGTTTCGTTTGTTCTTCGTTATAGAACATTGTTCACTATAACCTTTGTTTAGTATTCGATACAACTAAACGTTATACATTTAATGCGTAATATATATTTTGTTTGTCGTTTTATCATCCGTTTTCGACCTTTTGATGTTAAGGGCTTCGTCACTAAGTTTGACACTAAAACGTTGGTTTTTTCTGTCCGTCTCGCGCGTAATATAGCGACAAAGGCATTCCGCACTTCGGCAATTGCGACTTTCTGGTTGAGTTCAGAACAAAGGCGCCATTTTATAAAGACGAGTATTTATTAGCGTTTCTTAAAATTTTATTTTTTTATTTTTCAATATTTTCATTTCTTCTCAGGATGCGCATACCTTAATTTTAATTATTAACAACTTATTTAAAATAACCATGTTTGGAAAATAATTCGGAGAAGCGCTAAAGTTTATGTAATTTTTGTTAGTAAAATGTATAACTTGCACTAAACTCAACCACATGGTCGCAATCGAGACGGCGCGGAATGCCTTTGTTAATATATACGAGTACTGCACACGCGACAGACAGAAAGAACAAAATGTTATCACGAGACCTTTAAACGAAATATTTTTCAACTTATTTCACTCAAAATATTTACCTTTTAAATGTACATAGTACATATATATATATATATGTATAGGTAGGTATTTTAAAAATTACATGGAAAACATTTATGATTTTCGTTAACCTCTTGATGTAAGTATTGGAATTTACTCGGCGGTATGCACTTGTCACATTGTCACTATTGCGTACTACCGCATAGGTATTTTTATTTTTTATTGTTATTGTATTTTTTTTTTTTTTTTTTAATCTCGACACACTACAATATAATAATATAATAAACGACACGACGCCAAACGCAAAATACTCCGGCCGGAAATTGTTGGTTCGAATTCAACACGACAAGCGACAATAAAACATAAATTACAATATCACTCCGTGATTCGATGTCAACACGTTATTAGGTATTTCTTTTTCTTATTATTTTTTTTTTTTTTTCATTATACGCGTGTAGGCCCCTATTTTATATTATTAATATTCACCTTTAACTGTAGATTGGATATGATGAACTTTTCTTTTACTTCTCGTTTCTTTAACGTCACTTGATAATCGCCGAACAACCGATGACAGTCCAAGACTTCCGAAGGTGGTAAATAATCGGCGCATCTTTCCTGTAAAAAAAAAAAATTATAATAATAATAATAATAAATAAAAATTACCGAAAAATGTACAGATGTATAGACGTAGATTTTTTTGGAATTTCTATATTCTCAGCTGTGCTATCTGTAGGTAAGTAATTTTTTTTAGTGTTCAATACGGTTAGGATTTATAATATGTTTTATATTTCTAATGCAATGACAGTACACAATACTGTTTAGTATTTTAAACACACGCCACAGGAAACAATTTAATCGTAATTATTAAAATTAAATTAAATGAAAATTCGTAATTGTTCATATACGATTGTTAATATAACTTGCAGGCGAAACTGTTGACTGTAGGCGAACGGTGGTGACCTTAATCGCGTGTTTTAAAATTAATATTTTAATTCAGTGCGTATCAGAAATGTTGAAAATTCACTATAGAAAATAATATGCGTAAACAAACTTCGTTCTAAAATTGAATAGCATTAATAAAGGTTCAATACTTCTCACGAATAAGCCACTGCAGATGTAAGCCGATAGTCTGGAGTGTAAGATTTATACAGAATAATTTAGTTTACTGTATACAACGATGAATCACTGCAAACTAAAAACGATTCTGGGCGGAGTAGCGTATTAGTCGAGTTTGTCCGTTGTCGCCAAATCAACAAAAATCCAGACGTAAAAAGACATTCGTTTGAAAAACGATTAGGAATTTCGATAAATTGTTCAAATAAAGTACCATCGGTTAAAAAATCTACATCTCTAGAGGCACAAGAACTGTAAAAAAATCGGAGGATTTTCCCCAATTTAGTAAAACGAGCAACTACTTCGCTACACTATCGGACATTGATAATTAGCTATTAATTAATTAACGGTGAAAACCCGTACGAAATTTACTCGATTTAGATTTCGGAATTATAACCATTCAATACATTTTATTAATGAGTACACTGCAATGTCTCGTGTTGTTGCACGAAAATTTAATTAAAGCAACTAAAATCATTCGTGTCCATTAAGTATAACATACGCGCGTGTATTACTATTATTATTACTGTTGAATAATCAAGGGTCAAAGAAACCATTATAGACAAAACTAGAAAAAAAAAAAAAAAAAAAATGTACGTATAATATACAACAGTTTATTGCCTAAGACGTAATACAGATACGCTACGTACGCGATTATATAATATTTATTGCTGTTGCTCTAACTGCAGTGCACCGCGGTTTCCAAATGTGTTTCAACTAGTGATGGGCACAACCGAATGGTTACTATCGAACTATTATGCCGTTGTTGATAGCGTTCGAATTATTCGACATTATACGTCGAACACTGCGTTGGAATAGTTTCATTATTAGATTACGGAATAAATTGAACACGGTCTGTGTTCAGATATGGAAAAAAAAAAAAAAACTATTCTAATAGTTTTTATTCGCATATGGGAAATATTATCGAATTTTTTTTTATTGTGGGGAAAAACTATTCGATAATTGTCCGAAATATTCGATATTTTTCCGAATAAAAGTGTATTTGGCCATGGAATACAAATATTTGAGTATAAATATTCGATAGTTCGTCTAAACCGTCGAAAATCATTAGTGTCAGTCGCTGTTTTTTATATTTATTTAGAAGAATATTTACAGTGCTAGTTGCACAATAAGCAAATGTTACGATTACAAAACCCCCACGACGAACGTGAACGATATGAGGAAAAGGGAGGTTAGTGATAGAACGGAGCATGTTTAAAACAAGAAAAAAAAAAATCAAAAAAATACATGTGCATATTTTAATTCGAATAGAAATAGTAGACAAGTTTTTCTTCGAGAAATTATAGATACCAAGTATATTGCATAGATACCTGCGTTTCTTTTATAGGATCGCTATAAAAAAAAAAAAAAAATTCGGAGATAATATGCAGTCTACTATTTTATGGTAGAAAAAGACTGGTTTATAATATATTCAAATTTGAATATTTTAGATTGCAAATATATACGCTTAAATAACGCGCTCGGTTTCTTTTACATAATCGAACAAAATAATATATTATAATAAAACGCGTTTTAAAAAAAAAAAAAAAAAAAAAACAAGTTGAATAAAAATCGTTTCGTTCGATAATAAAACTGCCTACATTATACAATATATACGCGTTATCGAAATATTATAATCCCGTCGCATAAATTATCCTTACTTTATAAAATACTGATCAGAGTGTAGTATTATAGAAATCTTCTCTCCTCCTAAATGAACCGGGGGGGGGGGTTGAAATTTCGTATGTGCGTGATGGCTTTATTATCAGCGGGGATGTACCTGATCCCCGGAAAACTCGTAAAAACCCCGTTTTGCCTTTTATAACTAAAAATTAATAATAAAGAGCCGATGGTTCCGACTGTTGTGGGTCGTGATATCCGGGAGGTGTGATACATAGAGTCACCTCAATTATATCGTAACGATAAATCGTCGCAGACCGAGTACGGTGCCGAGCGAAGTTCAGTTGTAGACGTGTTTTGAAACACTCGAAATCGATTCGAGGCATTTTTATTGATTTACGAAATATTCTCCGTCGACGAGACATTGCAATCAGAATGGTATAGTTGTTATAGTAAGTGGTACTCGTCAACGATTATATATTATTTGTAACGGAATTTCTGAAAGACGATTTAATAACGAAATTAAGTGGAGATAAAAATACCAAACGTTTTGATTTCGTATTGTGCCTAAAATAGTGCAGTAATGGAATTGAAGTTTTAAATCAAATGACCTTTTATTTAAACGATTGTATACAAAAAAAAAAAAAAAAAAAAAAAAACTAATTATATAATTTGTAAGAATACAGTATAGTTATCAGTATACGTAATAATGGTTTAACTAATTATTATTATTAAAAGATTCATACAATTTTCAACGAACCGATTTTATCTCGAGCATTACGATTTATTATGAAAACGATTTTCATTGTAATAATATTATGATAATAACAAATACGATGCGTTCTGTGGTATAGATGACGCGGTTGAAAAATGCACATCTCGTTGTCGGATAATATCCGATCAGTAAAACTACGAATATTTCGTTTTCAAAAAACCTGATATATTACACTTCGCGACGTGGCCACTGCAGTAGTCGTGTAGGCGGGTTGTTGGGAATGTATATAGGCTACAATTATTTGGCTGTATAAACTACAAAAACCAATTATAAATTATTGCAATCAAAAAAAAAAAAAAAAAAAACTATTCTGAATGGAACTCGGTAAACTGGTAACGCTATATGGCCTATATGAAGTACATAATATGATATATTATGATTTTTTCGTTTTTAAGCAAAGTAATCGTATGGAAATCAACAAAAATAAAACCGACGACGTATCGTCGTAATTTATTGTTTGTATTTTTCGCGTTTGAAAAAAAAAATATGAGGAATATCGACAAATATTTCATAGAAACTGACAACGGGCGAAGAATCACCGGTTTTTTTTCTTAGGTGAAGTGTGATAAAATCGATTCATTTTTACTAATCGAAAAAAACGTTTTCTAAAGAAAAACCTCATCTCAGTAAAATTTTAAAGCTTCTCCGTCACACTCGAAATCTAAAAGAAATAATTGACAATAACTATGCCGGAAAGTATTCATTTTTTTTCGAAATTTAGTTTTTTATTTTTTTAATATTAAGAAACAAGTCGCTCTGAAATATTATATTACTGTTATTTTTTGTCACTCTCATTTATGGGAATGAAACAACCACCAAAACTTAATTTTGATTTTCGAATAGCAACATATACTAAAAAATCAAAAACTAGTTGGAATATTAGTTTACATTTTCGATTTCCGTCAACACAAACACTATTTAAACACCGCGTGCCACACAAATGACGCTCCACTATTTTCCCCAGCAGAAATTAAAAGTGGAATATCTCGACAATGGATTATCCGAAATTAAAAACTTCATTGTCAAAATTGATTTGAACTAATATCCCAACTATTTATGGAATTTTCAATATTTGATATTTAAAAATCGAAAGTAGGTAATGGTTTCATCCCCGAAAATAAGGGTGACAAAAAAACGCAAATGTAACATTTTAAAGCTAACTGTTCGACTCTTACACTTTCTAAAGAAACAAATAACGAAAAAAAATTAATACTTTCCGAGATAATGAGCGTCTAACGTTGTGTTAATCACCTTGGATATTATTATCATAAAATCGAATAGAGTTTTAATGTGACCGAATGAACTTGAACGATTTTAAAAACACTAAAACGTATTATTGTTTTGACCGAGCGGCTTGACGACCGTCTTCGGAGGTGGATACGAATATAATATTCATAAACACTATAGCAACTGACGCTCGTTAAAACATCAAAACACAAGACACTAAAATATAGAACACGTCGTACGCACGTCTCTTTTAGTCGAGAATAAAAAAAACAGTTAACCGAAAATTAAAATTCCGATAAAAATATGCCTACGAGTTACAACTTGTGTAAGAAATACAATACAGGTAAACGTCTTGTGGCTCATTCAAATACAGGGAAATGCTTCGAATGCATAATATGAGATACCTTTCTACGCAGATATTGTAATGTGTCCTAGTCAACCGTAAGTATGATTTTAGTTTGTTGTTTATGTGGATACCTTTTAGATTAGATTGCACACGTAATTTAATTCCAGGTTTTAAGTTATCGATAATACGTGAAAACCTACCGATCGCGGTTTCGCGTCACGTAACTTTTACAAACGGCTGTCTGTCGGTGTATTATAATCGTTCCTTTTTCTAATTCAACTTGTTATAATGATTAACTGCGAAAACTTACCACTCCTTTCTCGGTCAAGCTGGTGACCATCATGATGACTCTGGTGTTTTGTTCCCAGATCATTTGCCAAAAGTCGGGCAGGGTCGATTGCATCGGCGCTTGACAAGCGATATAAAACTTGTCGGCGCCTTTGTATCCCTGTTTAAAACGGTAATATCGACGTGAAAAAAACGTTGAGTATTATTTTTTTTTTTTTTTATACTTTTATAGGAGGTCAATATACAGTGACTTCTGAACGGATTTTTTACGTACTTTGACGAAGTTGGCGTTTATGTAATCCGAATTCTGTCCGCAGTTACTGTTGCGCGCGTTCAACGTCACTCTCGTCTCCGGCATGGGTATGACGTTGGCGTAACGGTTTTTCGTCTCGGCGCCGGGCGGCAATTCGTCCGGCTTGACCGTGATGACCGGTACGTTGGAGAATTCCTCGTCAATTGCCGGCCGGTCTTCCGAGAAACTCGCGAGCCCGGCGAAGTTCAACGAGTGCGAGACGGCAGTCTAAAATCAAAATAAAATCAAAAATTAATTTCCAAAAAAAAAAAAAAAATAATCGACAAAACCGTCGCGGCATTAACGAGATACGGATACGATTTAGAAAAAAAAAAAAAATCGAACGCCGTGCGATGCGCTCAAGTATTAATAAATCAACGTGTGTGCATGTACATCTTTCATAAAAACCGTGAAAATACTCCATCGTCTGCTCGACCTACTGGCCCGGCTGTCGCGTCTCGCGGGCACGGTCCTGCCGTATTTTTGTTTAAAACAACACCAATGTGGGCACATGATACCCGACGATATTAATTGTTTTCATAGAAAAACCGAGAACCTATAATGAGATTCCGATTTTGTCGAAACGACGACAACGGCGGCGCACTATTATATTTGACGAACGTTACGAATAAACTAAACGATTTAATCCGATGAACCGAACTCGTCACTGTGTCACTATTATTTTTTACGATCTCGACGATAAATAATTCGTGTACTCGTACATTAAGTACGCTACTTGACGAACGGTTAGTATTATTATTATATATATATATTTTTTTTTTTTTTTTATCAATAGGCGACCTTTCTTTTAAACTGTAATACTGTAGTGTACACGCCGAGATACAAACATGTCAAGGAACACGAAAATATTATACGGGAAGCGATAAAAACGAGTGCGAGTGAGAGAGTATGTGTGAATGTGTGTGTATGTGTGTGTGTGTGTGTGTGCGCGCGCGCTCGCGCGTATACAGGGTGAGCCGTCGTTTTCCCGTGTATAATATATGGAGCAGTATAATATAAAACGTATTAGCGACGACGAGTGGGTGGGAGAAGAAAATGTTTAACAGCACATCGACATATCATATTATTATATACACCGCAGTGGTAATTGGTTTCATTAGTTCTCGTGCACGTATATGCTTCGTATATATTATTCACCACGATTATAATATTACGTTCTATATGATACGGATTAATAGAAAGACGTCGACGTCAGACGCGCACCCAGGATTTTTGATTGGGGGGGGGGAAGCTTAAAAATTTGTTTAACGAAACACCTAACCATTATAATGTTATACAGCCGACAGTCAAAATTCTAAGACGACGGGTGACGATCCGACGTAATCGCTAATATAAATTTAAAAAGACGCCGTGGAGACGGGTGTAGCCACTGTTACAGGTAATTTAATGTATACCTGTAAGCAACGATATAAACCATTGCTTATGAAAAAACGATTCTAAGCGGAGTTAGTTGACAATGATGCTTTCTCAATAATACATACGCCATATTATAGTAAAATAATTAAATAGGCTCTATATATTTTCTTTAATGATATTTGTTCAATGTTGTGCCGATTTTCCCGGTTCCCCCAGTTGTTCACATTTGTTGAAAAAAATTTCGAGAAAATCGAAAAATGACTTCTTTAAGTACCTCCTCATACTGATTTGAAAAATTGCTATACGTAAAAATCGGAGCAAGTCCTCTAGTAGAAAAGTTGTACACAGAAAAAAAAATAAACATCTTTGTAAAACCAAAAGCTTCTTCACTCCACTCAAAATCTAAAATAATTTTTATCAAAATAATCGATTGCCATAAACTTTATCACGTACCGTTGAACTATTAATGTGCATTAAACATAATCATATAAAAAAAAAATATGTTTTATTATTGTAAAAATAATAATAATATTATATAACATAAAAAAAAAATAGGGGCGGGGCTTTAGCTCCAAAGCCCCCCTCCTGGGTGCACCATCGGTTGACGTAGTGATAACGATAAGAGGTTTGCCGCGCCGCCGTGCACCTAGCGATAATAATACGATCGAAACCATTTGGGCGTGGATACGCGGAGTTTAATTAAAAAAAAAAAAAAAAAAACATAATTTATGACGTATGTATATTTAAAAAGAAGAAAAAAGCGTCGATACTACTGAAGTTGGGAAGGTAGTATGCATTCAGACTCAGGACCGAATTAACGTTTTTGAATTTTAAATAATCATTTATAAGTCATAAGACAATTTCACAGCTTAAGTGTTGGTTATGATTTAGGTTTATCATTTAGATGAATTCACAATGGTCTATTAACAAACATGTACCAAACTGACACGGCAAACGAAATATACTGTACCTATGATATAATACGACTATCGCTGCTAAATTATTATGCTTACGAAATGCGATTCCGGGCCTCGGTGGTTTGTCGGAACTCGGGCAATATTTAATTAAAACGGGTAGGTACAACTCGACAATTTACAATATACAATTTTAATACGCATTTAATATTATCAACGGTGTTCAGGAATAAAAACTAACGTTCAAACCTAAACTGTACATACCGAGTCGTCGAAAGCAGGATTCCCGTAAGACCGTTTTGATGCTCTTAAAGCGCCTTTTCTTCTCACGCTGTTGTACACCGATATGTTGTCCATGCTGTAATCGTCCAAAGACACCGGAGTACATCGTTGACCGTAGTTGAATCGCTTTTGGCGTTTGCGAACAACCAACTATAAATTGTTTTCACACAGGTTGAAACATATTGTTTATATACGAATCCAAGCGGTCAAACACAAGGGCGGAATGGCCTGCCGGGGAAATTTCAACTACGGCGCACAATACGCCAATTCTACATTGAATTTCATAGTACACATTCCCGTAGGTACTGGTAAACGTTTTTGAAATCGAATCTGATAACTATAATATTAACGTTTGCAATCGTTTCTAAAAGACTTTCTTCGTCAATCGTGCAGCAATGTGGTGATGACTATTTACTATATCGTAATATTATTCTTTTGGGTTGGGCGTTTTTGTTTGTTTTGACCTCAAAGTATCAAAAACAGCGAAAGCCGAAGGAAAACCCAAGCGACCGATTATATTCAATTATAAAAGTTTCTACAAATGTGTGGTCTAAACATTTTTTTTTTTTTTTTTATATTTCTCTATACAAACAATATTTAAGTTGGTGTACAACTATCAGTATAGTATCAAGAAAGGTAAAAATTAAAGTGTTCTGGAAATATACTTTTTCCCGGTAACAATTTTCGAACCACTCCGTTCCTGGTCAAATATTATTTGTAGTATTATTACAAAATGTTTACTCACCAAAATCATTACGATTATGCTACAGACGCCGGCTATGCATGATAAATATATGGCAGTCTTCACTCTCGGATTGTCCGTCTCGTACTGATCGATACTTTCGTGTTCGATCATTCTTTTCATAAATTCGACTCTAATAACCTACATGTATAGATGACCGAACATTGAATAAAATTAAAAATGATCAATGTTTAAATAAATTGTATAAAACAAAAGTCCACGAAAATATATAATATTATACTATTATTGATTAGCACGTACGTTCGATTTGTAGTCGAGCCGTTGGTTTTTCAGTAAGTCGTTAAATTTCTCGTACATAATATATGTGTTATGCTCGCCGTGGCCGTTGACGAAATAAAATTCCACCCCCACTGGTCGATCCACGTCGTTTGGATTGACACATACATTTTCGTTGACGTTAAGGAACTGAATTTGATTGTTCGTACTAACATTATAAAAAAAAAAAAACAAAATCGATTACACATATTATAAATTACGAACATTGGTATAAAACAATGTATAATAATTTATTATTTGCGTATGTAAGTACCTCCTGGTTCCCCTTTCAAAAAATTGCATAATGGCAGCTTTTAGTTCGTCTTCGCTATTACATACGTCCTCCATTGTTGAATTTACTATTACTTTCAAGTTTGATTGAATAATATCTATGTCAGATCCGGGCGTAGTCGAACTTTTATCGACCACAGCCGGTTTAGGTCTCGAGGTAATGGAATTCGGCGTATGAGTTGAAGTAGTGGACGGAAGAGTGAAAGACGGTTTGGGTCTTGTAGTGGTCGACAGAGAAGTAGTGATTTCAATGATTACGGGCGATGAGGTAGAGGTTGTCGTTCGTGCAGTTGTGGTTATCGGAGTGGTGATTTTCTGAGTAGTCGAAGTCGGAATCGTCGTTTTATGTGTAGTTGACGTTATCGGAGTATTCGATGTTGTTGTTGGTGCCGGAGTGGTTGAAGTTTTTGTTGTTATTGTGGATGCTGTTGTCGGTGCCGGAGTGGTTGAAGTTGTTGTTGTTGTGGATGCTGTTGTCGATGGCGGAGTGGTTGAAGTTGTTGTTGTTGGTGATGCTGTTGTCGGTGCCGGAGTGGTTGTAGTTGTAGTTGTAGTTGTTGTTGTCGTCGTCGTAGGTCTCGGGGTAGTTGTAGTTGTAGTCGTCGTTGTAGTTGTTGGAATCGGGGTGGTTGTGGTTGTCGTTGTAATCGCTGGGCTCGGAGTAGTTGTAGTTGTTGTCGAAGTCGATGAACTGGTAATTAGTATAGGAACATCATTTTCAGAAATATCCGATTCTGATATTTGTTCGTTCGCCGCAATCGAACTCGGCGAAGACGTTTCGATGTTTTTGTGACCATCGTCCCCTACATCGTCGTGACTCTCTGTTGAATTAGATTCCAAATAATCAGAAATATTGTACGAATTAGGCTGTTGAGAAGTATTCGATATCTCATTGGAGGGTATTGATAATTCTGTAAAACAAAAAAAAAAATTAAAAATGATTATTATATGTTACCATGTTACATACTAATTGGTAATTGGTATAGGAAATAACGTACCAGATGTTGTTTTTTCTGAAATTGTAATTGCGCTTTCGGTTCTGTCAGTTGTACTAGATATCGGACGTTCTGGCAAAAACATATGCGAATAATTATCAATTTCAAACGAATCGTGAATTTCTGTAGACGCGGCGATTTTGCCATCCAACTTGGTTTTAATACTTTCTATGTAGTGTTCAGTAGTGGTCGATTGATTTTCATTATTTAAATCAATATCGTGAGAAAATAAAAATGGTGCATCTGGGCTACTAGATTGGACTTCTACAGTTGAGACTGGAAATTTATTATTATTTTTATCTTCGGAGAAGTCAAATAAAATGGCTGGCGTTTTACCAAATATCTCGGTCGATGTTTGTATTACTGGAAATTTATAGGTTTCTTCATTTACAGTGATAGGTGTTTCTCGGCTACTTTGGAAAACATTCGACTGTTTAGTCGTCGATGTTATTATTTCGTCATCTTTTTTTAATATACTTTCCGTCAAAGGAGCTTCGGACGACGGAAAAACATTCTGTTGGTCTTCGGAAGTATTGTTGTTTTCGAAAATCGATTTATAAGATGTTACTAATAACAAATTTGAATTTTGTGATGTTGTCGATGACGAAGGACGTAATGTTTCAATGACTGTTGTTGTATTTTCAATATCAGGCCTTTGAGATCCGTATACTTCATACTTATTTTGATCGGTATCACCGCCGATAACAGTCACGGTAGAATTGTTTTCATTGGGTTTATAATCTGTTGATAACGTGGGTATTATATGTATTAAAGATTCCGTCGATACAATTTCCGGTGTTAATCGATCAACCGTACTTGATTCGTTTGCTACGAATATTGTTGGAATTGTAGATGTGTCGTTAGACTCGGTGACGACCGTCATATTTGAAGCAGATGTTGTATTCGAATTCTCTTCGTTCGTTTTTTGTAGCCTTGTAGACCATGTAACGAACGGTTTAATTTTAGCAATTTGTTCTTGCGTATTTGTTACATTAAGAGGTTTCCTGAATATTCTATTGGTGGTATTTGGTGCTTTTAGCGATGCCAAAGCCCATGCGGTAGCAGTTGGCGGAATAGGCTGTTGAGCTACTGGCCCTTTAGAAGCAGTTACTTTAATCGGCCTCATTTTATTGAACTGTGTATTAGAAGAGACGACTTCGAATGTTTTGTTGTTCGATATTGTGTTTTCGGGTTCTGTTACGTCGGGTTCAGATGGCCTTGTTTTAATAGTAGAAGAGGTTATTTTTTGTTTTAAGTTCAAATTTGGTCTAATTGCGGGTCTACGAGATGCTTCAGTTGAAGTTCCGAAATTCGGATGGTGAGTTGCTATTAAGGGTGGTTTTTTGAATTTTGGTCTTTGTTGTTCGTTATCAGAATTATCGATTATTGTGGTTGTGTCAATTAAATCTTCTACCATCGAAGTTGTACTTACTTCTTCATCATTTACATTTTGATCAATAGGTCTAACTCTAATAGGTTTTTTATGGCGTAGAGTTGTTAAAATTTCGGGAACTTCTGAAGTTCCTGGTTCATTTTGGAATCTCGTTTTCCCTCTATTTGTGGTAACCCCTTTTAATCCATCTAATCGCTGTCTAGTTTTTCTCTCTCCATTATCAACGGTAGATTTTTTCACCAATCCATCAAATGATGTCGTAAAATCAACACCATCACCGTTATCAGTCACGTCACCATGGTCATCATATTTTTTAATGCTTGGTGAAATTGGTACCTTAGTTTTTTTAGTTGAACTAAGGCTACTTCTAATAGTAGTTTCATTGTATCGATCTGTTACGGTTTCTCGGTACTCTTCATTTTCGTTAACAGGATTAATTATAAATTTTCGTTTTTCCATAAACTTTTCTGTTGTAGTCGTCGCATCATTACTTAGCTCATCTTCAATTTGCTCTTCTCGGATGGTTAATGTTTGTTTTTGAGACGTGGTGGATTCATAATCTTGTAGATTTGAAATGTCTGATAGTATGGAACTCTTGGTTGCATCGTTGATACTGATGCCATCTTGACACAGAACTGAGGAAATGCACGCCAAGAGCCAGACTAAAACACAATAAATGAAATTAGGTGTTAATTCATCTAAAAAACGAAATAACAATAATAATTACCAATCCACACCGGATGAAACTTCATCTATACGGTTGTGTTGTAAAACATATATCCAACATGGGACATAGTTCAGCGACGATGGTCATCTTTAACCACGTTTGTCAATCGCAGACATTTCTGTACCTGAAAATTGAAAAATTGTATACTATTAGAATAATATTTTTTTATTGATACATTGATTACAATAAAATAAATATATTTAACAAAAAGCAATTTTACTAGGCACAAATTGAAATAATAAATTATATGATAATGGCTAAATGGACTTTCAGTATAAATACTAATATATGGTATTATTATATTGATATATTTAGTTGTCGATTTTAATATTGAATAGGACGTATCCTAAAACAGCAGCACGTGAAATTTTTTTACATTAACTGAAATATAACAACTGTCACAATAAACCTAACGGATATAATATATTATCATAATTCCCATTGTAATATGTAACAAAAAAAAGTCCTCGAGATAAAAATGTATTTCGACAAAAATAATTACACGTTAAAATATTATATACATATCGGAAATAAAACAGTCCTAAATTTATAATGAGAAACTGTTTCAATGCTATACCCGATTGACCCTGGTTTATGCATTAGCCAGACGTCCGCAATTCAAAACATGTAACACATTGCCGGAAACTAACACACGCCCGCTTTTGTTTAATTTTTGTCAATTTGTAACTGATCATAATAACATCACAGAATGTCAACGAACGATTCAAATGAATTATAAAACACCACACACAGTTTAACTGTGATAATAATCGATAAAAATATATATAATGTGTACGAAATTGTCAATGTGCGTTATAATATTATTAAAACCTATTTAAATATCAATTATATTACTCAAATATTGATATGAACTCTGAAAGTCGAATTATTTAATTTGGATGCATCGATGTAACGTAATATTATTCCTATGAAAATTATACATTTTTTTTATATCTATTCCGAAAACAATATTATATTTAAAAAAAAAAAAAATATGCATATCGTACTATTTACTACGATTCCACAGTCATCGTAGACTATTGTAATAACCTACTGACCTTAAAAATCGTGTCTTAAACGAGTATTGTAACGATATTATCATAACAAAAATGATATTCAACGCAGATATCGTCTAAAATGTATATATATTTATATCAAAAAAAAAAAAAAAAAAAATTATAATTGTATTTCAGTACTAATAAAACACGAAGTTAATGAGTTCGTCCGTAAAGTCTATAACCTCGTTGATTCGTCATAGTTATAGGCACCAGCTATACCGCTACCGCCACCGCCGTTCGACAGTAAACTATAACGAAACATTCGAGCCGAAAATGGGTAGGGGATTCAATACAGTGATATAGAACTGTGTAACGAAGAATTGGTTGATTTCTAGAGCGTAAAGAGAAAAAAAATAATAATTGTTAACGACTGGACTACGCAAATAGGTATTCGTCGAAGGTATACCTAGATAGGTAGGTAGGTAGGTAGGCATCAACGCTCACGAATATGAAATAAATCAATGAAATTCGAGGTGAACGGCCACGATCGCGGTAGGTATGCGACTTTTATTTTCATTTAATAATAAACATGTAATATATTGCATTGTATGGACTGCACATCCAATGGACGTTTCAATATAAATGAAAGGTATACCATTGTACCGCAGTTCGATATGTATTATGAAAATGCATATACGCGTGTGAATTGAAACGATAAATTCACCGGTGTTCCCATCAATTTGTTTGAGAGTATACTATATAATATCACGCGTGTCTTATATGTGGTATTTTAAATCTTTTTTACGGTTTATGCTTTAAACACTCTATAGGTAAGGAAATAAATATCAATAACACAACAATTAAAAAAAAAAAAATAAAGGTATAATTCGTAAGTAAATTGTGAATTTTTTACGACACATTAACTACTGAAATAGATACATTTATGTGACAAATACGGTTTTAATGACAACAATTACCAAACGTAAACGTAGTGTAAACATTCACCGCTATACGTATAATTTTAGTTGCATTGTATTATATTACGACGAATTTTTTTTTTTTTAACTGTTTGAGATTAAACTCAGTGTACTTGTGATTTTTCAACAAAATATTGAGTGTAAATAGTATTCAGTACACCTTACGGGATGGCCACTGATGACAATATTATGTTTACAAGAACATAATATTTTCTCCGAGTCATACATAAATAAACACTGAAAATCAAACATAAAACTATACTTTTGTTTGATTATTAGTTATAGGGTTTGTACTACGCAAACAGTATTTTCTGTTATTACTATTTTTATTTTTATTTATTTATTTTTTTTTTTTTATTACGTATGACAAATAAAAATATTGATGTAGTTTTTTTTATATACGATTCGGCAGTACTGAATTAGATTACATAATACATGATAATGGTTTAGGTGTATACGTTTTCCGAGTATCACTCGATATTTTATACCTGTGTATAATGTATAATGTACCTGTTGCACATCGGGGGGACATTAGTATTCTTAAGATCAACTCGCTTCAGCGGTAGAAAACGACGACGTTATTCATAATAGTATAATAGTTTGATATTATTGTTGTAACTCCGCCAAGACCATAATTTTTTTTTTTTTTTTTCATGCGTTCAAACGGTTTAGGTACCTATACAAATTCCGACTTTTAAAAGGACGTGATACTCGCATGTGTCTTACAAACGTACGGCACATAGCAATTGTACACATCAAAAGAACATTATCTGAGCAAATACGTGGGGGTTTTTTTAAGCGAGATATGATCATTTTTTTTTTTTTTGTGATATTTCACACAGGTTCTCATAACGCGCTTGAATATTAAATTACCGAGAGAAAAAATACCGACTTGGTTGCACAGATAATGTTCTTATCTTTACGTTCTGTGGTCAATCCACTCTAATATTAAAAACTAGTAGTAAAAAGTTGTTCCTACCGAACGCAAAGTAACATGTAACAAAATTAGAGGTTTAAAAAATAATATATGTATACCATTTAATGCTTTAAACTTATTTTCACGATCGATTTGTTATATTTGCAAATGTGTTGAACATGTTCTCTTTGCATGTTATTGAAAAAATTATAATTTTAAAAATCAGCGAAATATACAAATTAAATAGCAATAATACGTCACTTATTATTGCGATATTATTATAGTATAATTATTGTCATTTATTGTTTGTACGCCTGTATATAATATTTTTCAAATACCAAAATACGTACTCGTTTTTTTTTTTTCTAGGACAAAACGGGATAAAAAATACGTTGGTTATGCATTGTCGAAAAATATATTGGCCGGATTAAAATGTATAGTTCGATAATTATTTTCATCAAACGCGTATCATATATTAGTATAATTCGGTTAACCGTTTAAAATTTGTACGAATTTATCACGGATACTTATTTATAGTTTATTATATTATTATGCACTCGGATCAATAAAACTACTTATTTATACTGAACATATTTCCGTTTAATTGCAGGTATAATGTCCATAGAACATTTGGCAACTAGATCGTCTAAATTAATATTATCAGGCTGGAACATTATGTTATTGCACAGCCACAGTTGTTATAGATAAATTAGGTAAACGGAACAATAAAAATAACGCTCTGTTAAGTTTACAATAGGTAATTATAATATAATATGTTAAAAACGTACGAAGATGTTAACATGCGTAAAACAAAAAATGTTTTAAGTACGTGTTTTAAGAGTCCTGGGTCTTGTTGTTTGTGTATCAGTAAGACCATAAATACAATCTAGTATGATATGATAAACGGTTGCTTTTCGATTTTTTTTTTTTTCTAGAAGACTTAGTGATGAGTGAGTTTTCGAAAATAACTAAATGTTATTACTCGTTTACTACGAATTCAGTAAATAAATAAACAAAAGAGAAAATTTTGGAATATATAATAAACAATATTAGGAATTATCGATGAGTGGATATACCGGGTAGCCACCAAGTAGATAGATGTATAGGTTTCAACTTATCAATCTAGACGTAGGTTGCTTATTAGTTATTTTAGATTCGTTTCACCATTGATAACAAACGTGTGTATAACATATCGATCATGGAGTATATGCGTATAAAAAATATGTTAAAACCGTACGCGTTTCCAAACACATATATTATATCTTGGGTATAAAAAGAAAACAGAAACAGAAATTGTGTAAGTCCTTGCAGTTATCGACACCGTCGATCGCAATACCTGCAGCTGAGTATAATGAACGACACGCGCGCGATTACAAAATGAATCGGTTGTACAAATACAAAAAGATTCCACAAAGAATATTAGGCTGAACTGATATGCGATCCTTATTAACTACCTATACGTACGTTTAACGGGTCTCGTCACCACAATGAATAATATATTATCATCAATAACGTCTAATAGAGGTAATTAACGTATTGTATAATAATATTCTATATTGCATTGTATCGAAATGGGTAAATAATTTGTATTGGATTCAGTGTTCTAGAATTTTTTGAGAGAGGCGTTTGAGGAAATTAAAAAAAAAACCCAAATTATTTATTATAAAGAATGGACGGTTTTTGTGAGACGTGCGTATTGTCAAAAATTGAAACTTTTCAATAGACGATAAAAACGTTTTATACTAAATTAATTTTAAGTAGATTTTTGTCGACTTATCATTTATAGCGCGGAACAAATTATTTAGGTATATGGGTAATGGATATCTTATAAATAGCACATATCGCCTTGTGCACGAAGATATGGATATCAATTATCACTTTTCTCACAATTTGCCATTCGAATATTCATATTATGACGTATCGCGTTGATAACAATTGAATATCAATTTGACACATTTCTCATATTAAACCGAAAATTGTTAAAATTTGACTTATCGTGTGTCTCATAAAAACCGTTTCTATATAATATGAGCAAATATCAAAGAACTTATACAAACCGCCACACATTATAATTTATAACAATTTATTTTTTTCCAATCCGTGGGTTTACAATTCCAATCCTCTATTCTAGTCTATAACTCGCTTTTTCTTTAAGTTCTTCAAAGACTGCGCTATTTTTAACTCGTCCTATATAAGAGTTTCGAAGACCTCTTGCAGTTATTTTTCCTTCTACCATACCTTCTAAGAAGTTGGTGTCTCGAGGCATGTCCAATCATTTTCCAACATCTTACTCCAATCGTGTTCATAAATGTACGTTTTTTTTTTTTTAAATCATAAATTAGTTAGAAATTATTAAATATTTGCATAATTTATTGAACTTTATATTATCATATTGGCGTGTAAATAGAAGAGGAGCGCGTGTGGTGTTTGAAAATCTACAAGGAATAGAATAATATTGGAAAACGCACAGAGTTGGACTACAATAATATACGTTCATTCCAGTACAATATCTGAAAAACGAATTCGCGGTTATTTAGACTGCACTTAGCCCACCGATGACGTGTTCGTGAAAATATTGCATCATTCGCAGCGGTATAAGTAAACATATTATAATAACATGATACGTTTGTGGAAATTACTATACCTATCTAAGAATTTCTAACTTTCGTGCTCGCGATGCATACCTATACCGATACTCAGACACCACCTACGTCACGGCGACCATAACATAATGGTTGCTAAGAGGACTTCGATTGGACGCGCACATTATATTATATTATACCGCACGCGATTAACAATGGATTTCAAAACTTTCGCGTCCAAACGCGTATCATATATTGTTTATAGAGTTGATATACAGTGCATCGTATTATCAGGGGGTGTGCCGATACGTAAACCGATACTCGATATCGGCGGTGTCTGGTTATTTTTTTTTTTCGAAACCGATATTTGATTCGATATTTTCTGAGAAAAATGTCCATAACGTCTCTCGGATATTAAAAAAAAAAATAAGTATTTTAACTAACATATCTGTGAATTTCGATATTGACTCGTGGTTTTCGATTTCAAATATCGGATATCGGTGTAAAAAGTGGTATCGACCCATCCGCCTACATATTATAACCGCAGTGACCACGATGCCGTATCCCGGGACATCTCGAGACATATAGGTATACCCCAAGTCATCATGGTCTTTGTCGTAATTCTCGTATAGATCTTCGCCGTGAAAATAAGATAGACAAGTCACTTTCGTCTTCGTTCGAAACTACATAATATTATTATATTATTGTCTATACGGTTTTTACTTCGTTGTTGTATGCATCGAGAATGTGTAAAAAAAAAAAAATACACACACTCGCTCGCGCGTATTTCAATGTACGGGTAAACATTTTTAATAGGTAACACTATGAGAACAACCTTGAATTACGGTGCACGCGAACGCCGGTAACGATCGCATTCTGCTCGAGGACCATAATGCTGTCGGTGAGAAAAAAACCCGTCAAGGGCAACAACTTTTTTCCTCCGAAACAAACGAAATCCGTGTAAGATTTTTCACGTCACTGCTATAATACTACTAACGGCTACTGCTGCTGCTGGGTAACGGGTTCTGGTAAAAATACGCAGAGGTGTGGGCGTGTGTAGCGTAAGTGTATTATGGCGAAACTAAACCGTAAACAATTCGACCGCGCGGTGCGTTATCTGTTAAAAACGTTTTCGTTAGATAACAATTTGCGCAATGACGTCACGTAGTGGTATCCAGCGGTATCTCGCTACCGTCGACCGTATATTATCGTATCTCAAACGATTTTTCTTTTTACACCGTGCGGCCGAAGGTTTCGCGCGATGCCGATTTTACGAGAAATTATTTAAACCACGGTATGATTCGATACCTGCTTTAGCGTGCCTATACACTCTCTGTAATAATAATACACCTATCGAATTTATACATTACGATACGGTCGTCTCAGTGGCGAATTTGACGGGGCGGTGGTATCGTGACGGTACCACCCAGTAACCGGTGGCCGGTAACCAGTAACCAGGGTGGGGGTTCAGTGTGTTTATTCGAACGTAAGAAACCTAATATTGTACTCATTATAGTACATGTATGCAAACAATTCTAGACGCCGACCCCTTGAAATTTATTTTATGCTGCCGCCAGTCCCTACCCCCTTAAACGAGCGTCCGTTTAAAAAAACTTTAGTTTTTGACGACATCTAAAAAATAGACGAAAATTGTTTTATTCAAATCCGGATTCAGTACGGCACAGCGATTAAACATTACAATATCTGGATTACGGTAATCCAAATAATATAATTAACGTCTTGCGAGTATTAAAAGCACAATGAATACTAAAATGTAGAATCTACCTATTCGGCAGCCTGCATAGAATTATTCCGGGTGTATAAACCTGCCGGCTGACCCACTTTCATCTTCTAGAAACCTCACGATACAATAATAAATAACAAATAATAATACGCTGCAACGTCGTCGGGCCATACTATTCGCGCGTGGCCGTTCGATTCAGCAGTGTTCGCATGCGGTTTCTATATAACATTATTATACTCGGCATCGGCGCAGACATTCTCGTTTCGCGTCTTTTGTCGTGATGTATAATACAAAATTATAATACCTACATGTACGTAAAGGAACTACAGGTACATTGGCGAAAAGAAATAAACGAATGCCGCCACCCCCCCTAGCGATGACGCAGACGCCGACAACTGAGTTTTCGGGCACGTGTTAAATACAGCATCCGTCATCCGACGCACTGCACACTTATTATAATACACGAATGTCGGTCGATGTGTGTAAGTGTGTGTGTGTGTGTATGTATCGTGTGGAAATTTCTCCGAAATATATATCGCAAAATACGCGATCGATTATTTATAAAAATAATTATACTAGAAACTATATTTTAGGCGAAATATTCTATCTTTAATAAACAAAAAAAAAAAAAACGTTTAAAACGGTTCGGACATGTTTGGAAAACAAATGGCAAATTGATAAAAAAAGGTATTGACAAATAATATATCCATACAATGACCTGCAATAGGAAGACTAAGGACCCGCTGAATGGATGTTATTGCTCGAAATATATAGTTAGAAGACATAGAAAAGAACGCGACTTTTGAATGTTAGCGAACAACAGAAAGAGATGCAGAGGCTTCGTGATGGCAACAGTATTCTCCTCGGTGGACCGATAAGCTGAGTAAGAAGGAGACTCGGGCACGTGAATATATTGTAACCCCGTTCGGTCGTTTTATATCTGAACGATTTGTTTTCTACAACTAGAAATGCCTCCGAATTTGCAAACCCCGCAGTCCAATAAGTTGAAACCGTGTACCCTTAATACAAAACAAAAAAAAAACCGATTTAGCCGTATTTTTAATTTTTTATATTATTAGGTACACATCATTATTACGTAGCTATGACCCACAGCCCATCATCAGCAAAAAGATGTCTTGAGGAGGAATCTATAATATAGACCTAAAAAAGAACCGATGATACGCAGCACACTTATGTGTTCTATACTGAAACCCGATTGTTCTCCGATAAGGAAAACCAAAACACAGATGGATTGATAAAAGCACGATGAAACGAAAACAATGAAATTCGAGACGGACAGTTTTAGCGGAGCGTAGCTCGTAAAAGAGAGAAATGTAATTAAATTTTTATGGCGGCAATGAGTCTCAATGACTTCTAATAAAGCTGTTTGATGAAGAAGATAACAATATGCATTATTATTATAATATTGTATTGTACGTTTTGGTTGTCCACGAAAATACCATTATCGAAATGTTTATTAGCAATGTCAAAATATTATGTTTTGTTTAACCCCGTAAAATGCGGTCGTATAAAACGCGCATAATAATAATATTAATATTACATCTGTATAATGTTTTTTTTATTTTTTATTTATTACGATTTTTAAATAATTTGAGATATAACACGCAACATGTTTGTTTCGTCGATTGTATCTCAGAAAATACACGACAAGCTGTGTACAGTGAATAAAAAACAGTTAGAAAAAAAAAAACATACGCAGGTACACACAATTTATGATAATTTTCATCGAGTAAAATATATTGTTACAACAACAATAAAATATATTTTATCATTATAATATTTACATATTTATTATATTTTTGTAAAAAAAAAAAAAAAAATGTTTAAAAATGTATAATACATCGAATATGGAAATTAAAAAGTATGGGAACTACATGTTGACAATAATTAATAGAAATGACCTAATTGGCGGGTCGTCGTATAGGTATTTTATATACGTAATTATAAATAATTAAAACATATAAATACACTTTTCTTACGTACTTATAGCTTCACGAGTATGAAAATTACGTAGACAATACTGTTAACGACCGATAAAAATGCAGTGTACCAGACGCCCGGTAAATGGTCAAAAACGAGTTAGTTTTTTAAAAAACAAAAATGAAAATCACTGTCCACAATGTAGGTTTTAAATTGTACGTATTTATATAGATACTAAACATAATAACCATAGGTATAACATATGCATCATATCATGAGTGCCTACCGAACATTAAACAATTAAACAGTGACGAAAAAATAAAAATAAATAGGTTGACTATACAAAAATACTCATATAATAATAGACTCGGTATAATATTAAAAGGATATCGATCGAATGAAACGCCACAAATACTATTGAAATATATTCCGATGTAGGCCAAATCCAAAAATAAAATAAAAAATATATTGTACTGCGTTGACGATATATTGTACAAAAATATTTCACAATACTACTGCAGTCGAGGAAATTTTTCTTTCTAAATTCTTTATTGATTGTTTTAATAGTTATTAGACATTTAACATAATAATAGGTTGCAGTTTATACTTACGTTTATGTTGCTGCGTTTTTTTTAATAGTATATACTTAATACAATTAATTGTTTTCTCGTTAATTATAACATAGCTATTATATACATTTACATAAATTGTATAAACTATATTATATTTTTAGAAAATAACTTTAAAGAAACCGGACATGCATAGCGCCGTGGATGGGCTATACTGTTGTAGATGGGAACTTCGGAAAGTATCGGTAAATAAGATGCCGGGTAATTCGGTTTGTACACTGAAAGCAACGATTAATAATATTGCAATCGAAAAACGGTTATGAGCTCAACTCGGTAAACCAGCAAGTGGGGAAATTATAGATTGAAATTCGTGTATTACCCCTTTTTGCCAACGTAAACGAGAAATCAACAAAAACGAAAACCGACGTATCGTTATTTTTGTTAAGTTTTCTAATTTTTTAGAAAAACTGTCGGGAACTAAAAACAATATTCGATTGACGTACTAACAAAAAAACATATCTAATGTCTTTTTCGCTACATTCAAAATTTAAATTGATATAACAAAACAAAAAATGTATTTAAAAAAAAAACAAAACAAAACATAACATGTTACATATTATACCAATACCTTTGTGATATTATATAATATAAAATACCAAATGTTTTTGACGGATTTTTCCTGAAAATAGAGCCTATTGCACTATAGATGTCTTTTATGTACTTATATTTTATATTTTATATTCACGTATAAAAAAAAATTACACTTCGATCCTTGCACGCGTTTAACGGTCATTCAAACTGAAAACTAATAATCACAAATAACTAATCGAAATTTCGTGTATTCCAATGGAGCGTAGAAACTCGTTTTAGATACCTATATAGTCGGTATATTATATTCAACCTTGATAAATCGTTAAATTTCCCCATCTCTCCCCTCCTCCGAAAAAAAAAAACACATCACAAACTAAATAAACACAAAGATAATAATAATGTATATATGCATATATAAGTATCCAACACTTTTTACAAGTGTAAAATAAAACACTGGGTTAACACACTCTGCTAGACAGTTGAGTGCCTAGACATTTTCAACGGAAGGGTGGATGTAGTAAATAATAATCATGATTCACGAATAAATCGTAAAATCTTCATCTGTTATATACCTAACCTGACATTGAGAATTTCAATACCGGATCCGAAAAAATCAATTTGTATTCAATAAATCAAGCTATTCTTCCTTGTATACATGTATACATTGTGAGTTGACCGAAATAAATATAAAATTGTTAAATGAATACACATAATTTTTGTATTTTCTGTTACCTACATCGATTCGAATTATTAATCGCATTGTCTCTAAAAAAAAAAAAATGGTATGATAATGTATTGCATCACGTGTCACGGGAATAAAAAAACATTATATAATATATACTGCCTAAGTTTTAACGTTATTATAATTTTAATATAGAATAGGTATAGAGAATATTTAAAAAAAAAAAAAAAAAGATTATGTATACTATAATATGTAAGTAACGCATTATATAAAAATCGTAAAACGCGTAAATACATGTATATTTTATAAAAGGTGTCCCTGCACAATAGCGTACTATTGTTTAGCCGGATAAGACTATTATTCAACATCTGTCATTTATCGGCGCCTATTTCTCAATATATGATATTATGCTTGCGCAAGGTTGGTTGACATAAAATACTGTCTGTTCCTAGAGCTATGCAAAATAATTTTTTTTTTTTTTTTGTTGTAAATGTAACAGAACTGTAGTCCACAGATAGGCACGTGAGTGCGATCAAAATATCAATAATAAACTATAATACGAATGAGCTACACGAACTATACGAGTAGTATATTTTCTTTTTTAAAATAACAACGAATAACCTTCTCGTATATACGTGACAAACTGAGTTAGGATCTTATTGCCGTCACGTTTTGATTATAAACCGTAACATAATCGTGCCGATATCGATGAAAGATCGTTGATATAAATGACAAATTCACTGACTTAGTTTTAATAACCAAACTCGACGTTTCCGCCGTTTTTATATTCAATATGAGTTTAATTGAAAATAGAAAATTGTATAATTTTTGGTCTATAGCGGATATTAACGAATTTTGTATTATACATTTATCACTAAAAAAAAAATTCATTAAAAAATGACACTTAAAACAGGTAGGTCAGATTAGATTAGGCTAGGCTATGTTTTGGCGCCACTGCTATCGAAATACCCGTCTTCCCGTTGTAGGACCGTATAATGCGCTGAAGGTTTCGTGAATTCCAGCGAGAAAATAATATAGGGTTCCTTAAAATAATAACGCATTACCTATAGGTATACCTATCGACTATATACTATCATTTACCATCATCTACCCGAACAAAGTAAAAAAAAAAAAAAAAACATATAATAATATTTTAAAAGGACAAAAGCAACGAATGCTGCGGTGGCAATGCATTGTATACGTTGTCTGATATAAAGGGTGAAACAAAATATCGAATATTCGTGATATACACATACCTGCCAAACAAAAACGGGTTTGGTAGAGGTTTAAAATATAATATTTTACAGGCGATATATTATTTCAAGGAGGCGTAACATTATACATATAGTATGATAAAAAAATAACAGGCTCGCGTCACAGTTCGATGCGGTGACCTATAAAGTAATGAAAGACAACAAAAAAATTGATTATAATACGATAGTTATGGTATCATTTTCCAACCCTACACACACAAATCCGTATCAATATTTAAACAATGATAGTGCCATAGAATATACCTCGATTTATCAATGATTAAAACAATAAAAAAAACCCATAATGAGTTTAATAAGTTAATTCGGTTACTACTTAACACTTTTATACTTCAACGATTTGTCATCGTATCTGTATCATGAAACTGAAAAAACAATCACTGAAACCCAATTTGCTTTTCATGAAAATACCGCACCTACAAAGAAAAAATAGGTAAAAAAGAAAAATTACTTCCTATCGTGTGGTTAAACGATAAATACGATTAATTTACAATCAATTTAAACTACTTTAGCCGAGTAAGAGAACTATATTAGTTTAGTTTTTTTAATCAATCGGTATTTATCAAAACAGTAAAAAATGTGCTTAAAATGTCCATGCAATTACTATATTGACATAATACATATGTATATATTTAAATTTACCAGTTCAATAGGTTCCCCCTCCCCTCCCCCCAAAAAAATCTTATAATAAAAACTAAAACTGGTTAGATTTTCCATTATTACGATTCGTTTTTATAAAATTAGAAACCACCTAGAATTTATATTTTTTATATATCTTGATACCTATTTGAATATTAGTAAAAAGTGATTTTCTACTAAAATCCATTAAACATTTTATTATTAAGAATATATCAATCTAAAGATTCCACTGATAAGACACACCACTTTTAAAACCATTGTGAAATAACACACGTAAAAGCATATATTATATTAAAATATTATCGTCTAAACGTATACACTTATTAATTATTTAAAACCTACCGGCTTCCCATAACCTGCAATTGGTTGAACAAAATTATAATACTACAGATATACTGCACAGAATATAATATACACACTTCTTGACTTGAATATCAAGTTTTATAGTGTTAAATATTACTTCCGTTTTGTCCATTGATTATACATAATATACTGATATACCGCCACATTTGTAGTAATAAAATATGCGTACTACATAATAATATAGCTCATTAACATTGAGAACAAAAACCGTTCCTCAGAATACGAAGCGTTCGCGTATAATACATGGTAGGTGCCTACTAGGCACAGGTATTGAAAAATACAAAGTCCTCGAAATAAAATAATGGTCAAACTTTCACTTTGCCCGCAAAACTGTTCAAGCTCGTTAAAAAAATATTTATATTTTATAGATATAGACAGCAAATGTAGTTATAAGATGTATTAACTACATAATATGCACCTACCTATACAAACACAACAATATTCAAAACTCAAAAAATCTGGACTCGAGTTTTTACATACTCTAAACGGTACGTTCAAATGGATCGTCTAACTTTTTAAAGTTCAATAATAATATTTAAATTTACGTTACGATTAATCATGATTTTTGTATAGTTTACACTTCGTTAGTATTGATGTTGGAATAATATATATTGGAAAATATCAAATGATTTGAAGGTTTAAAAACATCGTTTTGAGCCAATAATAACTATTATAACTTTTATCGTTTATTTAAACGTAAACAGATGAAAATCCGATCAAAAACTACCGAACATGAGTATTTAAATAATGTTGTTTAACTATTTCAATTTAATTTGTTGCGTTACTTCTCTAAAACAGATCGAAATCACGAAAAACATTTTGTTTTTACCTATATATATACACACATTATTATCAATAAACAGTGGAATATTTACAGGGATACTGGGACCCCTCTCCCAAAAAATCAGATAAATGTTCCAGGGTCCTGCAGCATAATTGGTAATAAGTATAAAAATCATACGTATATTAGTATCGTCGTTGTGCTATTAGGTTTCCAAGCGGAAGCTAATTATTAAGTGCAATAAAGGCAACCTGTATACCTCTATAATAGAGACGTGATCGCAAGTAATAACTGATTATTGATAGATTATATAGTGTTAGTTGTAAATAGGCAACTAGACGATAAAAATGTACAAACAAATTCAATATTGAAACCCTTCCGAAAAATATCCAGGTAGTAACTGCAAGTATAAACTACGGATCTCCCCTTCCCCATAATAGTAAAAGTTGAAAATACGTATTTTCGTTGGTAACAAAAAATACCTCTACAATATTATTTAGCTGTATAAACGGATAATTTCAAAACTCTATCGAATATCAAAATACGAAAAATGTATGTAATGTATGCCTATAAAAATAAAAGTGTACATTAGAAAACTATTTGTGTATATACACACGTGTTGTTAAAAATATTCTAATACTATTACACCCGATAATTGGCGAATAATCGAAATAGCCCGTAAAAAAATATACTCGGTAGGTATTTAGTGAAATAGAAAAAAATATTTTAATATTAATGGTGTGTACTTAATGCGTTTCGTTCGAGAAATAGTAACAGTGTTATCTATATTATAATAATTTGTACACGACAACAATTTTACAAAATGTTTTTCGCGCTCGTTTGATTCAACACAGTTTTAATTTTCTCCGGAATTTCACCGTTAAAATGTGTTCGCAGGATCCGCGGTAAATGCTCTTCTTCTGTAAAACGCATAACAGGTCCTATGTTGCCCAAAAACTAAACCGGATAGTCGCGGACGCGGAAATGCGAAATGCTTCTGTTGTTGTTGTATTGCGAGATACGCAGAAATAAAGCGAAATTTTACGTTAATGTTACCTCTTGAACTGGGTACGCGAGTTTCAGCCCGGCGATATTTTACGCGAATATTATAACAAGTACACCTACACTTATACTTAGCCTATAGAAATATATATTTTTTAATGAACCGTTGAGTTCGGTCCTGCGCACGAAGATTTTTTTCTCCTCCCCCCCAAATATTATTATAAATATTACCTAGCTATGCTCAAGGACTAAAATATCATAATGTACATGTTCATGTAGTGCGGTCGAAAATTCGAATTTTGACCATAGCGGATAGCGCGGGTTGACGGGTTTCCGTACAATATTTTATAAAAACGTCCGTGACTAAGGAATTTTAATGATCGTTTTTTTTTTTTTTACTATTTTCAATATAATGTACGCCACATTAGCTACCTATATACTCATTACCGCGGCGTTTTTAATCGTTTTAAGCCAAAAAAATGCGTCCGTGTGACCGACACACGGCGCGGCGCACCTACCTGTGGAAACGTGAGGCAATATTATTACCCACGTTGACAACGTGGAAAACGAGCGAGAAAACAGTTGACAGCCATTAAGGTTACCCGTGCTCGTACGTTCCGACACGGATTATAATATAATACACGGGACCGTTATGACAATATCGTATCGATATTATAATATTTTGTAACGTACAATATAATAATATCTGCTCGCGCGGTTTTAGTCGGACCGTAATAATAGTATACCTGTACGATGTTATAAGAACACTATAATGCTAGGGGAAATCGAAATTATTATTATTATTATTTTTTTTTTAAACACGTCAAATTCGTACAGTAATACCTATATAGATATATATGAGATTATTGTCCAAAAGTACCTAGTAGTGTTTTATATTAATAACATATAAAAATGATAAAAATTAATTCCGCAAAACGTGCGAGTTTATGCGTCAAAGAGAAAGTGAAACAATAATAATAATATAAAATGTAAGGTAATACTCATAAGCAATAAACGTTACGTGCGGAACACATTGGGTTTTTTATTTTTATTAAGTATAGGCTGAAGCGTTAAAAAATCGACGTAGGTCGATAGAAATTTTATGAGCATTCATATTAAAAAAAAAAAATTAAAAATTAATGAACTTATACATATGAGTATTTCTACGTTGGACAATATTCGCATATCGGGGCATTTTTCACGAAGATTTTCTTTATCAAACCGGACACTGCGCCGTAAAGTCCATCATTGGACACCAAGTGGAATAAAATATTATGCTTACCGTGTGTCAATCACTGGGAAATTAACGATAAATGATTGAACTATAGACGATTTTGTGATAAAATAGTTTTATTTAGTGCGGCAAAATACTCTCATTGTGTGGTTGGGGATATGCATATCGGCTCGTGAACTTTTTTTTTCTTTTTAAGAAAGACCAGTGAACGCGCATTGGATATTCACTTATAAAATAACACCAATCGCACATATGCCTATTGTCTACCTAACGTTACAAACTGAATCGATTGTTACAATTATTTTACCATTAATTATTTCACTATTATCAATAATGACATTTGGGTCTATATAGGTGAATCACCTAAGGTGACTGTAATATTTAATTATTACAATACCAGTTCAGCAAGTCCTACACTCCTACGTAAAAACGTTTCGTCAGTATATATTATAACGTCATTGCGGTGCTCGACTTAGGAGGGAGAGGGGGAGAGGGACAGAAGGACAGAACACCTTAACTAATTTTTCAGAAATTATACAGTAGGTACCTCTTGTATTTGTTTTAAATGGACCAAAATGACTATATGTATTTTTACATTTTTATCAAAATGCATTTTCATTAAAATTTAAACTTTACAGGCTTGTAAAAAGCAATTACTACGCTCCCACTTTTTATTTTTTACCATTAATTTCAATTTGTGATATGTATATGGATTTGGTGAAATTTACGGTCTTTAAGATTATTTTTCACAGAGTTACAAAAAAAAAAGAAAAAAGAAAATCTAATATAAAATTTAATCTCGGGTTTTCGCTATCATGTATTCTTACTACAAGGAAAATCAAAAATTGATCTCGTACTCATTGCATCAAATAGAAAACATTTTCAGAGGGTTTTAATAAATCTTGAACGCAATATTCAATAATATAATTTTCTGGAACGAAATAATCCAGAACGTAAAATCTCGAACTGAAAAATCTGGACTGTAATTTCCCAGTACTAAATAATTCAGAAAGGAATATCCGGACCGCGAAAATTCAAAAAGTTACTTAATATTCAAAATGATCAATGGTTTATAAAATAAAATAACAGTAGGTAATAGTCATACCTATGATAATATACTTTTTATTATGTATTTCTTCAATAGGGATTTTTTAAATGGGCAAAATAATCGGGGTGGGTGTAACAACTTTTGGATCTAGAAGGCTCGAGCGAAGATAAAAAGCCAGCGGAATAATATAAACAGCCGTATATTTGGAACGTATCGGTGAACATATTGGCGATGACCGTTTTCAGAACGATGAGAAATCCTAAGAAGATTTAGGAAACATTGGTTTTAACTTAATGTAAAATTCCGGAATATTACGTTCCGGAAAATTACACACAAGAATATTACGTTCCGGAGTGTAACGTTCCAGAATTTTACATTCCGTGTTATTAATGGCCTTCTAAAATTGTCTACATCGCACCTAAAGTTAATGATCGGAACAAGATTTATAGTAGAATAATTATAGTAGTAATCATCATAGTATAATCTAAAATAATTATGAATGTTAAAAATAACCTAGGTGAAAAATTCACCGCAATAATATTATTAGTGTTTTTTTTAAAAAAAAAATTCGAAAATTACTTATTACCGATTTATGTTTAAAAATTGGTTAGGCCGAGTACAATAACAATTGCTAGGGAAGCGAATAGTGCTTTTTATTTTATTTTTCCTGTACGTGCACAGCGTAACAGAAGCGCGGAACTTAAATACCATACTTCAGATATTATTAATCAATTAAAAACAAAAACAAAAATCTTAAGGATTATAAATTTAGAACGTGTATAAATTACAGAGTTTTACAGCGTTACAACATACAACGTTTCGACGTAACGACTAAATATTTAATTAAATATTCGTCAAATTTCGATATGATTTCTAATCGATTTGATAATTTGTAAAATATAATACCTATAGGTTTCTAAGTGTTATAATTTTTAAAATATAAGACAGTACCCTCGTATATCTATTGTACGAAAAAAATTAAAATATTACGTATAATTACTTTACGGAGTCGACAAATTTAAACTGCGTTGTTATATTCATAACAAAATATATAATACGAAATTGTTGATCAATTTGTAAAGGATTTTATATTTATTTATTTGTTTTTATGTTTTTTTTTCGGTTTTTCTATAATTCACCTACCGATAGGTACATAATAAATGTATACAACAGCGTGACGCCGAGAGGTCACTTGCAATAATAATTAATATTATAATTATACAAACTCGAGGATGGAAAAGAAAATCCTACGCAAAAAAAAAGAAAAAAAAACCCAGAAAATATATATTGCGGTCGGTATTAAACAAAGATTTACGCGAAATATAAAATATGTTTAGAGGTTTTGTAATTTAACTCGCATTGACGTTCGCGTGTTTGTATAGTAAAAATTAAACTCCGAAATCCATAATGTCTACAGAATTAAATATCTAAAAATCATTATACCCGAATATACGGGAAAACACTGTTCAAGAACGAACGACACCAAAAATAATAATTATAATAAAAAAACGGGTAGGCACTATAGCGAGTTAATAAAATTTAAATTAACCGACAACGGAACAATATCATGAATGTTATTATTTTTATTTTATTTTTTTATTTTTTACTCGAGGTCTGAAACACGCGTTCGAGAATATTATTCGACTATACAGAGTACGAACGAATTGCATATGCGCACAACAATGAAACTAATTGAATTAAACCCAATTATGATGACCTTGCACGGCAATGACAATATTTTATTTATCGGCTTTGGCAGATTAATTCGTAAACATTAGCGCCTAATACTCGAGCGGAGAATCCTTAGGAGTCGTCCGCAAAACCGCAACGTGGTAAATTCGTTTTCTCTGTGTTGCGCGCACAGGTATAATCTCGCACAATAATAATTGTAATTGTAATCGTGTTGCAAACCGAACGGCATGCGTCCGATCGTTTATACCGGATCGGTTTCGATCGGGTCACCTCAAAGTTTTTAGGTAGAGGTATGCGGTACGCACAATAAACGTCATTTTAACGTAATTCGATGTCCGGATATGATAATAACACAACGAGTCATATTATGATGACCGAGTGAATCATATCGTTAATACGAACAGCGAGTATAACAATAATTATTTTCCAAAAATGTCTCAATATCGCGAAGGTCAACATGATGACGATACGTTAAAGCGCAATTAAAACAAACACACAAATGACGAAATCGCGAATACATTAGACCTGCGGAAAATCGTACAAATTCGTCAACTGAGAACGAAACGGTTCCGGGTGGCCGGTATGAAATTATAACGATTATTATGGATTTTAATTTTTGAAAATTCGTATTTTTAATACCGACCGGTATTGTTCAATGTATTAATCCGATAGAACGACGGACAAATTAGTGCTCTTTAATCCGAATAGATTTTGATGGCCACCTATTAAAGTGATTAAACCGATCGTTTTTGTATCGATAAGTAAAAGTGTCAAAGTGAGCACGGTGAAAATAGAACCCTTAAAAAAATTACTGTTCCGAGACCTTTTGTAGTTTTAGTTTTTTTCATACTATTGTATCAGTATATTTTTACTGTATTATAGAAACTTTTAATTTTCAAAATATGCGAATATCATTAGATAAAACAACCTCTCAAATAATAATTGAATTCAAAAAAAATTCTATTTTGTTTGTATAAAAGAAAATTATAATTTTTTTCACTAAATGGTTTAAAAACCATTTCGTATTTAATATTTCAATAGCAAACTAAAATAGAAACTTCATAGTAACGTTAAAAATAGGTTATTTGTTTTTCTATACATCAAACTGTTCAAAAACAGTGATTCTCCAAAAAATCAATAGAATGAACCTTTTCGTACTCGAATGACGCAATATTATACTCTTGTTCGAAATAACTTCAGTGTTGATAACGAATCAAAAAAAAAAAAAAAAAAACACTTAAAAATCGCTCAGGGTGAAAAACATAATAATATATAATGTACTGGGTATCTACTCGATAAATTTCTCCAATACGATTACCTGCACTACACCGGACGTGATACGTCCAACACTCCGAGACTAATTAATCGTTTAGACTTTCGTTTATGCATAAGAAAAATGATCGATTCTATGCGAAAAAAAAAAACAAAAACCATTTGTAACGGATTTTAATTTTATTACGTATTTAGTGTACCCAAAAAAAAAAAAGGTGACATTTCTAATAATTCACGCGAGTGCTGTGCCTGTACGTAAAATCATTTTGTACATCGAAACGCGTTATATTTCATAATATCAGTGTACCTTATAATGAGTACGTTAATTTATGAAATTTAGAAATTATCATTAACTTATTATTCGACATTAATATTATCATTACATCGGCACTAGAAATATTCTAAAATCTATAATTGCAATTTATTAATTTTTTTTTTACACAATTGTGTTAACTCGGAAAACATAACAATATTCGCGTTTTATGAAAATTTGACCGACCGCGGACAAAATAAAAAACAAATATAACATAATAATTTACCCATTATAACCGTAATAGAGATTTAAAAATTATTAGGTACGTTTTCATTTTGAAATAAAAAATATTTTCACTCGGGCGCGTAATAATAAAAATTGTTTTTTTTTTTTTAGTAACGAAATAGTAGAACAATCGAATCACCGAATCTGTGTATACACAGATACCATCACGATTTTCTATAAGAAAAAAAACCATTTAATTCTATTTTTTAACCCGCTATACTATACAATATCGTTTAAAGTGGTATCTATATATAGCGAGCGATGTTCTTTCTTCGATACGGCATGCGGAATGACGTCTACTTCCGTCTGCAGCCGTCACTCGAATTTTTCTAATCATTAGTTCAGCCGTTCGTTCGCGAAGATTTCGGCTACCCATCGTCTTTTTACAGTTAAGTTAACCATCGCTGCCGCCGTATTCGTTCCGATGGTAAAATATAATAATATCGAGTACCGCAATTATTATTATAAACACTACTGTACATATATTTCGAAGTCACAAAACCGATAATATTGGTAGCTATAGATATCAGCAGCTGTTGAAAATCGACTTAAACCACCGAGCCATTTATTTAGAACACACAATAATATCATCGGCTTTTATATAATAAAAAAAAAAAGTCAAAAACGTTTTAGATTTTGAGGGAAGCGAGAAATGCTTATTGTTTTTTTTTTTTTTTTGTATACAACTTTTCTACTAGAAATCTAGCTCAAAAACTTTATAGAAGAACTCTCTTATTATATAGCATTTTCGATCGAGTTGGTGATTAAAGGTCATTTTTTTTATTATTTTCTTCGTAATTTTTCTTTAATAAATGGGAAAGACTGATAATATTTGTCTAATCTTTGTTTATTTTTAGATTACCTTTATATCAACGGAAAATACACGACTAATAATATTCTGCTTAGAATCGTTTTTCGTTAACAATGATTTTTTTTTACTTTCCGAGCATTAATAATATTATGTTTAAAAGTTATTACATGTAAAATGCATGAAAAAATATTATAACTGAGTGAAATTCCATATAAACCTATTCATTGTGCGTAGGTATTATATGAAATTATACGTTGACTTTTTTGTTTTATCTATTGTTTTAACTAGAAAAAAAAAAACCTAACTCTTTGTTTCATTTTTCGTCACTGCAATATTCATTGAACATAATATGATTTCCTTTCGAATTCATCGCACTATAGTATTTATCTATTACAATGTAATCTACAAAATAATTTGTATATAATATTATGGTAAATGGCTCGTCGAAATCGAATATCACAAAAATGTTTAAGCATTTATAAGAAATGCTCTTTAAAAGCATGTTAATTATTTATTTATTTTTTATACAAATAAAACGTTTTCAAAAGTAAAATATTTCTTGGGTGTGATATTTCCACCTTGACCGAATAGACTTTCCGATTTGGTTTAACGATAAGAGAACAAACAAAGTAAGCGCCTTCACGGTACGCCACAACAAATTTGTCCTTCGTGTCGTTCTTAATATCGTAACAAATAAAATACTAGTTTAACACTTTTATTGTTATAGCCTTTATAAAGTTAGGAGTTTAAACGATTGATATCCTTAAATCAACGTTGCAAACAAAATATTTTATTCAATAAAGTGTTAGTTGATTGTATCGTATACAAAAAAAAAAAAAAAACTACACGCATAAACTTTGTAACTACCAAAGTAGATATAAAACGAATATTCTAAATTAAACCTTAGATATAATATACTTGTAGCTACGCATTTTTTTAATCGTAATCATGAGATATAAAACAAGATTTTAATGAAAAATCACAGCAACAACAAATATGTTCGAATCATATAAAATATTATAGTTAAAGAAAATTATAGATGCATTATAAATTAAAATACAAAACAACGGGCAATTTATACAAAACACGCCTACCTCCTTAATTTAATGCCTCGATTTAAAACCAGATAAAAACCCACGGTGAGCTCTATTTTAAAACATTATTATTAACATATAAAAACGACTGTAATAAAAATCTCACATCATAAGTGATAGTGATGAGTGATACTATGTGTAATGTACATACATTGACAAATAATATAATAAGTATCATTATATCGTCAACCAGTGGCGTGTTATAAGATTTTGCCAAGGAGGGAAATATTGAATTTTGAAATTATGTTATATTGCGTTTATATAACGTCATTGTGTGTTATAATTTTTTTCAACCATTGAAATCAAATAACTAGTTATTAGGAATATTATTTTTAATTTTTTGATGTATTAACTTGGTACCAACACGATTTAAATTTTTCTGGCTAAAAAGCAGGGAAATTCGAATTGGAACATAATCGAATAAACATTCATTCCTAAACAGTTTATTTAAAAATTACAGAATATCTGTACATTCTATAGTAATTATTTATCAGACCGTTACATTGATCAAACATTATTTATAGGATTCCGAGTCTATATAACGTTTTCTCAGATACGTAACATTAATCAGATACACTGCAGGTACGTAGCATGTCGACGAAATTACAGCAGAGATATTTTTGAACATTTCGATCCACATCGAAATTCGTATTACGTGATGTTAACACTGTTCCAAATAACATCTCGTTTGAAAAATAAACGCATAATGCACTGTACTAATACTTTACTAGGAAATTATAGGATGACGTTTCAACGATGTCACGAGGGTTTTACGCATTCGCCAGTGATGAGCAATGACAATATTAACAATCAGTATAATTATTAAATACAATAAGTCAATATTTGTTTGGAATACAAACAAAATCAATCTAAAATTATCAAATAAATAAAAATTATTTCTAAAAAGTTCAATGAAGTACCTTTTTCAATGTCTTAATGTATTGCTAACCTTGTTTATGTATTATACTCTTCAAAAATCTGTACAATATAATAAATACGAACAATATTGTAGTACGTAGTCATATGTTTTATTTTCTGGCAGAATCACAACAGAATCATATTAAAATAATACATTTTGTTATTTGTATTATTATCTTTCATCTGGCGCATGTATAACATAATAGGGAAATGCATAGATTTTAATTCAAATCGCGAAACAAAGGACACACTATTATGTATACCTATAGTATAGTAGCAGTATAGGTACCAGATTCAAGGTTATAAAATTTACCTGCAAATCTTTTATAAAATTATTATTATAATATTTTAAATATTATTAATAAGGAGTAAACAATGATATTGATAAAGTACTGAATTCGTCTCATTTAGCTCACCTCGGAACAGGATATTAGGATGTACAATATATTTGACCGACCACATTATACTAAGAAATTCCAGCCCTAATCTTATAAATAAATAAATAATATAAGGAAGCACATACGAGTGGGCATATATCGTTCAAAAAATATCAACTCTTTTTACTCCGCTCAAAATCTTAAATGAATATTGTAAACATTAAATTTGTATCCGTTGTTGATTATAGGTACAATAATTTTAACGGTGAACGGTACTTGTTGTAAAATTGATAAAAACCGTTTTCGCATAATAACCCTTTGAGCCATTGTGGTATTTCTTTTTATATATACGTAACACTATGAGTGCTAAATTTTAATATTTTCCAAGAAAAAAATGTATGGATCGAAGGGTTAACTGACTGCTCACAGTGCACGCGAAATAAAATAAAACCATTTGACGTGGTTTTGCATGACAAATCGGGGTTCATTTTCGATTAATTTCCTCCTTATTTATTCTTATCGTTATTTTTCATTATCATTTTCGTACAACTGCCCTCTACTCTAATTCGAATACACTTGACCAATTATATACATTTCTAATTATTTACTTCTGAAAAATAAAAATAAAAGCCCTTTAAAACACGAATCCATTTTAGTTATATTCATTGTATACTGCGGTATTAAACGTCAGGTTAGTTCTAGAATAGTTAATGTTTCAGATACTCGATGTAAACTCTCAGGTATATGATCAGTATGATATTACAATATAATGTATAACGGTTGACTGTGTTCGTGATAAGGCATCGTTACATTGTTTCTAAGTATATGCGAGAAAATTGCGCGGCAATGCTCCAGTAGAGAGGCGGATTTCTTTTAAGATTCACTTGTGCATTGTCATGCGGTGTTTAATTCTATTCAGTGTTGCTTCCTTTGTAGGTTCTTTGCTAGGTATGTTTTGTTTTGAATATATCAGTGCGTCACATAATAATAACGCGATTTTTGTCTGACAGTCGAATAGACTTATCCGGCGGTTATGACAATGCAAAACTTAATACGCATCAACATTTAATTATTGTTTCTTTTCGAAAATTCAATCGACTGTTTTGGAGAGTAGGTATACTATTTTTGATGTTACAGTTCCTGTAACGTATAAGTAATGTATTGTTATTGGCTCTATAGCTGTCTACCACAAATCATTTGTTTCCATCCATCCGGAAACATCTTTTAGACGTACAAAATATAACAAAATTGTACGCTATATATTATGTACATCTGTATTATACTATAGTATACTATACTTTTTTATAAATTTATTTTTTTTATTATTCGTGACTTTTAGAATCAATTTTTAACTTTTAATTTTGGTGAAAACAAATTCTGAACTTAATATGTAATTACTATCATCGTATGGCCTCACAACTCTGTAATAGGTTTAACCGTCCCTGCCCTTTCAATGTCAATTACAATTTCTTTGGATTTCGCTTTAATCCATCCACCATTTTTTCGGGCTTCATCGAGGCCTTTCTCTAGCTTTTATAATTCGATTGCTTCTAGAACATATTTCTAGTATCCCAGTCTTTGTCCCTTCGCATGACTTATTAATATGAAGGGCACCTTCGTAATTTCCGTTATTTTTCCGCGATTTTCTATTGATATGGCCTCGTAACTCTATAATAGTTTTAGCCGCCACTCTAGCCATCAATTTCCCTGCCCTGTCTCTGCCAATGTCATTTCCAACATCTCTGGATCTTGCTGTATTCCGTCTATTCGCCATTTTTTTCGACCCTTGTCTAGGCTTTCTACCCTCTAGCTTCCATAATTCGATTGCTACTCTAACATATTTCTAGTGTCCCCACCCCCTGCAGTCTTTGTCCCTTCACATTACTTGTTATATGAAAGGCGTCTTCTTTATTTCCCTTATTTGCCCGCGGTTTTTCTTCTATACCGGTAATTCAATTCATAATTGAAAAATAGTTCACATAACATTCTTAATGTATTATGTACAATACATAATAATTTATGACGAATACGGTAAATCCTTAAGCCGGTTACCTAGGTAAAAACGTAAAGTTATACACTATATGTATAATAAATTCAAAAGATTAGCGAACAAGACGAGTACATGCAAACAAGTCAAATCGTATCGAACGGTTAGGGTTATCATATAAATATTGCGAATACAGCAGTCGTTCAAGTCACTCGGACCAAGTTTCCGGGACGCCGACAACACAAAAACAATAACAAAATCGTTAATCGTTAAATGAATCATTATCGGTACACAGTGAAGTATTATGCTATAATATAAACACACACAGTCACGTGACAAGTCGACCTCGGACAAACCGACGGCGGTCTAATGAATATAGGAAAAAGGCTAATCGATAATAATAATTATTACTAATCCGTTCTCTATTGATATAATATTATCAACTAATCACCAACAAGGTGACTTACAACATGGATTATGTACATCACCTTCTTTTGATTCAAAACGGTAAAACGTTCCTGCGACGGGTATGGGCTTATTAGTTTGCACCCGTTTAAGTTTTTTGGTTTTCGAAATTAGAAATAAGAAGCGGGAAGTGACGATGACGGTTTCAAATAACAAACAAGACGATTAAACATAATAAATTTAGTATGTAAAATACGGATGACGACAGACTAAACCATAGAGTTGCCGATCGAAACTTTCACATGGCGGCGACTCCAATTATATTATACTTGTACCTATATACCAATTGGCGGTTGCGTGCTATTGCGTTACGTTATGTATCTAAGTACCTATCGTTTGTCGTCGTGACACAGAAATCGTGGCGACATATTATATTACTATACCCGGGCGGGTACGGTAAACAATGAACATTATTATCGAAGAAATCCCGATTAGTGTCTATGGGAATCGCAAGAAAGCGAATTGTCCAGCGCGTGGGAGCCTTTGACGGCGAGTACGGCGAACAGAACACGCGACCAAGTCAGGACGACCCGTTTTTTTTTTTTTTTTTTTTATAATACATGGGGAGAAAAACGCAAATACGCATAGAATTATAGGGATTGGTATGGATCGGTCGCGGGTGGATAATATCGACGAAGCGATTATTAGTAAATAGGTCAACCAGCCCCGTTTTACACTGGAACACGTATAGGCGAAAAAAAGTCAATGTCGAGCGGGCAGCGAATTATTTGTACTGGGTATACGGAGATGTCCGTTTTATCTGTACCCGAAATGTAGATACAATAGTGTGCGAATATACTCGCAGACTTACCAATGGACGATCGACGTTATTACATCCTCGGAAATCGGAGACGGCGACCAGATGTAAACGGTCCATGCATCCGCGGTTTACCCGTACGTGTTTCAGGCGCGCTCCATCGACCGGAGCTGGACAGGAGACGATACTAATATGATTGTTATTATACCGTACCGAATAGACGGGATCGGACGGCGAACACAAAACGGACGAAGGGTCGCAACAGAAAAAAAAAAAAACAAACACGCGTACGGTGAAAAAAAAACGGAAAAAAAAAAAGCCCTCAGATAGAACCTAGATATTAATACGAGTGCGCGATCGTTGCGAAGAACGAATACGGTTTCGCACACCGTCGGTCTCGCGCGCAAACGCGGTAATAATATAGTAATGTGTTTGATATTATGAACTACGACCACGGTCGTTTCTTCACTACTGAACCGAACGGCGGGTAACGTAACCGCCGTCGACGGTGGTAACCAAGCGGTCCTCCGGTTTCGTCGCCGCCGCCTCCAACGGACGACGGACAGGTCGTTGCCGCCGCAGTCGCGATCCGCCGACCGTTGCCGACGGTGGCCGAACCGTTTTTTGTCACGCTTTCACGACGTGTCAACACACACACACACGCAGACTCGATAGGTAACGGACGCACAAAAGACCGTATTCCGAAATTTTTTTATCTTTTTTTTTTTTTTTCACCTCGTCTTTTGTTTACCTACCCCGTATAGACGGACGTAGATAGACTTACCTATACTATCTTATTATTATACAATATAAATAAATATTATTAAATACTGTAACCGCGAGGTACGTATACGTGTATGTATATACACCGGCTGTATTCGTAATGGTTATTATAATAATATTATTATTATTATTAAAAAGTCCCGTATGCGCTGCATTTTCCGATTGTCCGTCAGTCATTCGGCGAGCGCTGCGGAAGACGACGCGAAGATAGCGAAGAAAATAAAAAATTAACAGGTATACATAATCGAAGAAAACACGAGTAATTATATTAGATACGTAGGTACCGTTTTGAAAAACCCGCGGAGTCGATTTTCATTGTCTTCCTGTCTCGACCGTGTAAAAAATAAAAATCATTTACATACTATTATAGGTACCCGTTATTATTATTATTGTTATTATGCATGTATCGGATGTCTGCGCGTGCGGATGTACGTGTAGCAGTACATGTAGACGACGGAAGTACCTGCATGTTAGCTATAGGCATATAACATATTATTGTATTTACGGGCGATAACGTGTCGAAAATCGTATTTTCACTCTCGTAAACATCGGGGGGGGTGGAGGAGAGAGAGGGGAAATAATAATAATAAACAATAAAAGGCGACAATTGACACGGGTTACGAGTAGTGTTACGCAACACGACGACGGACGCGTCTACTTAGAATATGGGCGTTCGAGTAGAATTAATAAAACTTGTGCGAATCGCTCGTATGGACCTGTTTATTATATTATCTACAACGACGACGTCCGGGTCCGGAGAATAATAGAGTTTGGCGAATATTGGTTATTAACATCCAGCCGAGCCGAATACTCGAAAGTTATCCAGTGTTTGTTTATTGCACGAGTACTCGCCGCGGTGTATTTACTGGGACGCCCTCCCCCAAGTAAAAAAAAAAAACGACACAAAATCAAATTAGATAAATGTCCCCGCAACGTAATTTAAGTAATAACCAGGCGAGTAAGTATACAGACGTTGTGCACATTAATATTATAGTGGTGCCGCTGTGCTATTATAGGTTACCAAGCTGCGACTAAATAATATCAAGCGCGGTGAAGGTAATAGGCTAATACCTTTATGATAAAAACTCTATTACCCGGAAAACCGATTATTGAAGGATTACAGTTGTTTACGGTAAGGCCATTAGACGATTGGAATTTGCATAAATATTTAACATCGAACTCCCTCCAAAAAAAAAACGTCCGGGTAAATAACTGTTATAAACAACGGAACTCGCCCCGGTAAAAGTTGAAAATACGGCACAAATATACTCGGTATGTTAACAACTAGTGGCCACTAGTGACCGATAAGTGGCGGATAGTGTGATGGTGTTACAGGCGGTTATCAATCGGTAATGGGAAATGAGAAAACAATAAACATATTAAATGTATAATTATTATGAAAACAGAACATAGCCACCTATTTTTGAAAATTCAAACCGTCAACATGGGTATTTTTATCGGAAATGTTTGTACCTGAAGAAATTTTCACGATTGTTTTTATTATTATTATTATTATTTTTTTTTTTTTTTGCGATAAAACAGTCATTGAAAGTCGAGTACTTACTCGTGTTTACGAATACAAAAGAAATATATCGAGTTGCGCGTACTCGCCCGACTCTATAGATCATAATAACAATAAAACTGCGTGTTTGATTATTATTATTTTTATGTTTTTTTGACATTTAATTTGACCGCGACGTACTTGTGTTCAGACATTATTATATGATATAGAAAATAGCGTTGATTATATGTACAATTTATTGTACATAATATAATCAATGATAATAGATATCTGCAGCGTGCGTCGAATTTTGAACACTGACGAAGACAGCGCAATATAAGTCTCGTTAATACGGTTCGGAATTTAATAGTTTTCAATCTGTAATCGCGGTTTTTACGTGCACATAGAGAGGTGCGCTATTGTCACTTACACACACATTTTTCAAATTTGATTGATGTACAATACACAAAAAAGTAATTTTATTGTCAAAATGTATCTACCTTACTGTATACCTGCCTTATATAATAATATAATATAAGATCTATAGATGAATAGCCAATAATACACCGATATATTGATTATAATATTCTACACCGACGTCCATATAATACCGTAACGTTACTGAAAATACTGCGTTCTTTGAGTTTTTTTTTTAAATTAATATTAATAATCAATAATTTCCCGCGCTATATTTTTTATGTGTCGTTTATTTTGATAACGATTATTTCGCACGAAAATAAATAATACAATATATTGTTATAATATTCTCAACATTTCATGTGAAATAAATATAATACACATGCGCATAATATTATAGTGAACTTGATAACATAAATATTACATTAAAATATTATGTAAAAAAATTGAGCTGACATGGTCGACGTGACAGGTATTGCGAGGTCTAAATGGATGGCATTCCTAAAAAAGTGTCAAATTTTATAACTTTGGCCAGGAGACCAAAAAGAAATGAAGAAATGCGCATTATAGACTACGTATACCGTTTGACTACAACGGACTTTCCTATCTTTACTTACGTTTAAACGCACATGGTAATTACACATAATAATAAAAATGAAATGAATGATAAATCGAATCAATCGAACCGTCATGATATTTCCCCGAGAAATGTATGTACCTATAATGTAAAATATGAAAAAATATGATACACTGTTTTCACGAACGTGAATTATTATATCTGTTACAATACTCCCAGATAATTTAATTAAATTCGACCAGTAAAATACGAATAAATAAAGCAAATATTATTATTTTTTTGAAACCAGACGTAGGTACTTCGCACGATGAGTAAACCACTCCAGGTGGCAAGTTAAAAAAGTATTAGATACAAACTAAATTATTTTAATATAGCCCACACACCGAAAGTCACGACAAATCATCCCAATCAAAAATATATTCCGAGTGGAGCTCGGTAAATTAATAAGGTTAGAGTAGACTGATAATCATGTTTTTTACATTGTGACCAAGATCAGGCACATAGCCAGGGGGAATCTGTACCTCTCACCCGAAATTTGAGTTTCTCACCAAAAAATAATCAGATTATTGGTGGTTGCTGATCACTTTTATGTTTGGTACCCCTCTAAAAAAAAGCCTGCTACGTATCTGACCATTAAGATAACCCAGATATCAATACAAATTAAATCAAAACGTATCATCATTTGTTGTTTGTTCTTCTAATTCTTTTATAAAAACTATGTTGAAAATCTTTAAAATTGTTTGAAGTACATTGTAAACAATTTGCTAGTCGAAGAAGAAAAAACCACTTCTTAGTAAAACTAATGTAGGTATAGCTTCTTCGCTGCAATAATGATGACTTACAAAATTCATAAAGTTTTACAAGTGCCACAAACTGCATATTGGTTTGACCGAGATAAAACAACATAATAGTAACTATACTACGTTTGAACAATTCTAATGAACCGCATTAAAATAGTAGGAACAGAGAATATATGTATTTAATCAAATAAGTAAGTATGCCTCGACGTCTAGTTATAGAAGGTATTTGTGTTTTATTGAAATACGTGTAACACAGTTAACCACAAATGTTCAACTCTACTTAATTTTACAGTATGAAAACCTCTTAACCACCATTACTGTGTAATTTTTAATTAATGCAATGTGCATTCCGCGCATACGGAAGACGTATTATATAGTGCAGTTGTACCTAAGTAAAAGTGATTTAAAATATAATTACCATTACCTACATACCTACAATTTGCGCTAGTGTTTAGAACGTTGGTACCGCCTACTTATATACAATTCGTGCAGTTAAAAATAAAAAAACAATTACGCGCGATTATTCTAAAAAATTATATAACATAAACATTGTCTAAAAAAAAGTATTGTGTAAATACATTTTTGTTTTAGTTTTTGATGTTACAAACAATGATATACATGATATACTGTCATATAAGATATTGCCGTGCGAAGAGATTAAAAAAACCGATAATGCCCAGTGTACCTATACTACAAGTACTATAATAAGTAGTGGAGGTAAGAGGTTACAATGTAGGTATCTACTGTTGGCTTTCAGTTAGTTCATATGTTAAACACTGGACGACGACTTGAACAGAATTTTTTATTCCTGTCATTATGTTTAAAAGGAATTTTAAAAAGCAATTAAAATACATTTTAAAAATCTTGTTTATCTCCGCGAATAGCATTCAAACACAAGAAGGTGTGGTGGTGTGGCAAATGGCATACACAGGTGATGACGGGTAGGAGGGCACGCGGGAGAGGATGGAAAATAGTAGATCGACAGCATGAAGAGAGCAGTCAAGACGAGATGAAAAATAAACCAGCCTTAACACGACGATATGCTTAAGTGGAAATACTTAGGAAGAAGCAAAATCGTAGAGTAATCGTGTACAGTGGACAAACGATCCTTAATAAAGGACAAAAAATGTATTATGGGAATAGAGTGCCTCGACTAAAAGAGCTAAAATATAAAAGCAATTGGAATTTAATCGTATACAGTTGTACTACAATTTCTATAATAATCCTATAAATTGTAAAAAGTACTTTCGAAAATGTTCTTTTTTTATGAAAGGACGTTGAAAAAATACATCGCGTAAATTATAATTATTGCGTTGTACCATATTATACCGGGCATTGTGGAGAGGACGGAGAGCTAAAGATACTATAACGCATTGGGTAGTTACGATAATTTCGATATTATTTTTAATTTGAAGTCTCGGGTCTACGCTTTGAAACGTTCTTCGCAGTTAAATACTCTCGGTTATAATTTGAAAAATATTTAAGTATTATACCTGTACGTCCTAATCAATAATTTTACGCAATATTGAATAAAATACCATGCGTAATATTATTGTAAACTAGCGTTTTTTTCAACATACGACTCATGCAGAAAAATTATTTTAAATATAGATGACTATAGCGAGTTATAAAATATTTATATTGTAATTTTGAAAATGTATTATAAGTTTACCGAACGGACAACGTCTTTTATTGTATTTGTTCTGTATTGAAATATTTTATGACATTTGAACGTGCGAGAATATTATGTACTTTAGTAAAAAACATATTAGATATTATAGACGCCTAATAATGTATTAAAATTTAATAATAATATCCTAATCATAAAAATATTGCAACAAAGTATGAATACCTAGCACGTATAGATACGATTGTTCATTTTGCATCGGAAATTAACAATATGGTTTTCGTATGGAATGATGTTTGCAAGATGTCAACGTCAATATTATTTTTGCTTATTGTGACAAGTTGATTATTTATATTATAATAATTTATAAATTGCTTACGACGCATTTTAAATATAATTTATAACGTAAAAAAAAAAAAAAATAATGATAATAAAATAAAACGATGATTATAAAAATATATTTATCGGTTATATACGCAATAAATGTAAATTGCATCGTTAATGAAGTACGGAACAAAAAACATTTTTGCTTTTTTTTAATTTTTTTTATTAGTCTTTTAATTCATTTTTTTATTTTATATGTAATTCTTTTTTTTACGTTGGGTTGTCATCAGAGCCAAAACCTTGTGCAACAAAACATTTTTCATTGAATATCCACTACGGAATGGACACCTCGTCTCTTAAAAAAGCTCCACGAACCTTTCTCTTAACTTGTAGAGTTCTGCTTCTCCCCACCAGCAAGATTATTTCTTATAAAAAATACAATATTTTATTTATTATAATAAATAAATTTTGTCACAATATCTGCAAATTAACTATTTATTTTCTAGTGGACTTTGTGGTGCGTACACTTGGACACACCAAACTTCCTTGTTCAAATATCCAAAATTTCAGCTTGATTGAATAGCGAGAAAAGTGAAGTACCATTTCAAATCAGGTACCTAATTTGATCCATATTGCAGACGGGATGACGAACTTTTTACAACCTCAGAAAAATGAAACTAACCAGACAAAAAAAAAAAACGGTATAACATATTATTATAATACTCGTACTATGATCGTTATTTTATTGTTTCAAACGAATATTTATGACGTTATTGACGTATACAAAACAATACAGTCCACGTGGCGTTTGTACAAAACTATTTTTTACTGCTTGATTGGTTTCTGTATTCGATCTGCCCCCGTTGGCAGTTTACTCGTGGGATATACCACTGTATACTACATAGGTACCTACCTAATACAATAAACAATATCGCAATTTTTTGTCCGCGTACTAACTAGTTCACTGACGCGAACTGACGACAAAATAACAATAATAATATCTTTTGGTTATTCTAGCCATACCAACACGGTATATAATAATAATACCATGTTGTATAGGTATATTATTATAAAGTATAACGCTACGACGTCAACAATTTTAATTAATTAAATAAATTCTTGTATATAAGGGGGGTTTTTTTTTTGTTCATTAAAGTCAATGCTCTCATTTAAAATTTAAAATGCGTATATGAAAGAATTCGAGGCGCGATATTATGCTCTGTACGAACGCAGGTACTAAATTAATATCAGGATACGGGCGAAGATGCCGCAGAGAAAAAGGTCGTGACCGAAAATCTAGACACATTAAATTTGAGACATTATCGTCTCAGTGTTGCGAAATATATTGGTACGGTAGGTATGTTCAGTTGAGGTATTTTTAAGCCACGCATGCATAAACAATTGAACCAAAACAATTCCAATTAAACTATGGCCAATGATCATTCATATAATACGGCATCAACCTATAACCCCTTGTCTTGAAAAAAATATATATACATTCATCATTAGTTACGCTGAAGTATCTCAATATGTACCTACCAATAGCCCAACGGGAAAACCAAATGCAAAAAAAAAAGTCACTAGGTACACGATAGATGAACGCATAGACACCACACTTTTCCCGAAGCTAACAAAAATCCGATCAATCGCACCAATTCCTATCCGATGTGGCGTTTCCATTTTTCCCTTTGTTTTATACAAGTCCGTTGCAAATCAGCAATTTTTTTTTTTTTTTTTACTCGATCTTTTTTTGTTCCTATTATTCTCATCAACGGAAATAGTACACTGCGTCGCATTATCAATATAATATGCTGGTTTTTATTAATAATTCTAATTGTGGGTTAATTGTAAATTTTAGAAAAAAAACATCTTTATTGAGTTTTATTTTATTATAAATACACGTTTTATTTGAATTGTAGAATAAAATAAATATTGACATTTTGACATTATTTTATCATTAAGATTTTAAAAAACTTAATTTGTTTGCTTTTCCACGAGAATTTTAAGTCAACATTACACTGATTACGTGTCACCCCGGTTGAGAACCACTGGTTTACCTTTTGACTCAGCCTATTATTCTTTTAGTATATAATTTCCGCATATTCATAATCAACTTCATGCTCTGGAGTTTAGGACACTTCCTTGGAGAAGTATCAAGTTAGGATCACCAAATAGACTATATACATAGATGATATATACGTTGGCATAATCGTATATGTTTACTATATGCTTATAGTATTTACTTATTCACGAAGAAATCTGAAGTATTTTTTTTTTATATCAAACATTAAAAAATACCTTATCACAACTTTTATTTGTATATACTCCACTATAATTAATCCGTGTTCAAGTTTTATTGCATTATCTCGAATACCCCATTCGGGAACTCCGAAAAAATGATTTTTAATTCCATTATAGGTAAGACTAAAAATAATAAAATTAAAACAAATTTTAAAAACCGGGCTTATAAAACGAACTAAAAAATAAATAAGAATGACAAATGTTAAAAAATATATTTATTTTTTTATTTTTTTCGACGCAATATAATAATATTAAAGAATATTATAGAAATTGAATAAGAGTATAAAGTATAAATGATAAACTGATAACATACTGTACATATATTTAAATATGTGGGGCTTTCAATAAATATAAAAATGTAATGAAAATTAATGAAAGAAAGACCATAGCAGGTACCCACTACAAATGTATAATTATTTTACAGTGTTCTGCCTCTCGCAGAACCCGATGAGAATTTTTTAAAAACACCTTCGACTGTTATCTACTGATATAAAAAGTGCGATAGGTACCTATTGCTCAACCGCAACGACTCAGATGAAGTAATACCGGAGAATGAGAAGCATGTTTACTTAGGTGCCAACATAGAGGTAGGTATAGATGAACATGACGTTAAGTTAGGTCATGTGATGCGATATTACACAATCGAATAATATGTACCCGAGTATAGTTTTAGAAAAAATGATTCGACCGGCGGAACAATACGAGAAATCGTGCGGACCGTTGTACATTTAATTTTTACGATAACAATATTTGAAAGTCACTACATTATACGTAATCTCCAAGTAGATACGATTAGCTCGATAAAATAAATATGTTTTTAATTGATTGTAAGGTTATTTAGTTAAAAATGCATATGCAAATTGTTTACGCATAAGTAAGTATTATACGTGGCGACATTGTGTAGGTGAACTAAATTAATAAATACCGAACTACGTAAGGTGCTTAAGCGGCTAAACAGTATATTTCGTATTCCTATAGTAAATTCATCATTATTTATACATCTATCCAGGGCCGTCGCTAGGGCAGGACGAACGGGGCCCTCACCCCTGGCCCCGCGCCATTCACTACGGTTAGCAGTCCTCCGCGCGGCCGCGCTTTTATAGATATAATAAAAAAAAAAAAAAAGTTGATGACCAATGTAAAAAAAATTATATTATCTTTGTTTTTCTTCATATAAAACAGTTGAATAATTGTGTATAATTTATATTAAAAAGTATGTAGCTATATGTGTATGCATTATATTCACTTGAATTCTATTTATTTTTTTTTTTTCTATTTTTAGGCAGGTATTAATGTCTCCGACTTTCTCTGAAAGATTACGATGACGATAGCTCACCGCAGCTAATAATAATATTATAAGCATGGGTGCCCGGAGGGGGGAAGGGGCAGAGGCAAGACGGAACATCTGCCCCCCCCCCCCTAAACTTCAAAATTTCAAATATAATTTTATTTTAAGTACTTTTTGACGTTCGATTTTATTATGCCGCTTCCTGATAAATTTCCTGCGGGAGACCCATGATTATAGGTATTCACAATAATTTCTATTATTATCTTTCTGACAAAAATAATATTTATTAATGTAATTATGTACAAAGTGTATCCTACAGAATTCAATAATACATTTTAGATTTTTAGTGCAGCGAGAGAGGAATGTATTAATTTTACAATGATGTTTATTTTTTTATTTTGAAAACTTTTCTACCAGCAATTTTGCTCCGCTTTACAATAATTATAGCACTTTGCCATTGATTAAGTACAATTTTAGGCCTCAAAATTTTACTCAGCCCTAAGCCCCGCAAATTGTCAGGACGGTCCTGCATCTATTATACAAATATTATAAATGTTCTAAATCAAACCCTTTGATGATAAAAAACTGAATGTAATCGGTTTAAGTTTAATCTTAAAATTATTTTGTGGTTTAATTTATAATAATTATACTATACGTATACTTATAATTTATACATTTATATTATAACGTAAAATTCTAACGAGACACCGACAAAAAAAAAATGTTGTAAAATAAAAATGGGAAAAATAGAATGCAAATACAATGAAAGTTAAATTATAACGTCATCAGAACATAAGACAGCCATTGCTACTCGTAATTTTCAAAAATTATGTCTGTAAAGTTACGTATGTATTATAAGGTTAGCGCAGCTACGTATACATGCGTGTGTTACGCGATTTTCCAATTTCTTTGTACGAGTACAAAAAATTACAAACAATGATAATAATTAACGATGAAATAGGTAATCGTATTTGTTTTTCTCCTGGTATGTTTCACCGGTCCGAACGGATTATTTGTTTAAGAAATCGTCATTGCAAACTTCGCGGTGTGCCTAAATGCAGATTTAAACTCTATACGAATCCATGTGAATCCATTGTGAATTGCAACAGATATTCGTTGCATCCTACAGATAAGACACATTAGATACAATAAACAATGGCACATAATAATATTGTTATTATACCAAAAAAAGAAACGCCCTAATGCATGAAACAGTGAAATCGTGGTTTTTTTTTTTTTATCGTGTGTTTACCGATTGTACAAGTTAGAATATAATATTATTATATTATCATCAAATGACAGTTGAATTCTGTACAATGTAACTAACCGAAAAAAAAAAAAGATAAAATTCAACGAGATTACACGCGTATACATGCATGACAGTTTCTGGACAGTTAATTTGAACCAATACAGTTGTATATAATATAATGATTTTACAGTTATTTTTTTTTCTCTCGAAAAACTACACTTTTTAAGACAATATAAAAACGCTCAAAAGTTTCGCTACCACTGTAAACTGTACGAACAGATATTTGAATACGGATGGTATCTGTTTTTAAAAGGTTATGTTTAAGAATGTTTCAGTTTAATTTTGCGACTTGGATTTTAGAAAACCACAGAATAATACTATACAAAAACAAAACAACATATGTAAATTCATACAAGCGTTAAAATTCTAAATTCTAAATTCTATAATAATTCTGAACTCTATAATTATTCGGAACAGCTTTTCAAATCCAACGATTATTGTTTTTAATTTAAAATACGATACCGTTCGTAAACCCCTCTGAGTTACTGAAAAGTATATTATTTCCGTATTTTTGTAATTGTTGTAAAACGCTGCAACAAACACGATTTTACTAGTAAACTACTCGAACTAAACGGGACGTTTCACATAGAAAACGAAATTTACATTTCACACCAAATTATCAGTAATCGTACATAACAACAATAATAATACATAAAATATAATAATTATATATTTTAAATTATTAAAAATCGAATAAAATGATAGGCATATTAAATAGATTCGTGATGAAATTATTTGTCAACCATCTATAATATAACTATGCATTTCCTATTAGTTCGATTACTAAACTCAAAACCTAATGATTCGACGAAAGATTTCATATAAAATAAAAATAATTTTAGTCACGCTCGTACACAAGCGCAGTTTCGTTGTTTTTTTTAAGACTACGCATTACCATCAGTCAACACATATAATAACACAAACCGATCAATTAAAGAGAATAGTCAAATTTAAAAAAAAAAAAAATTGTATATGAAAATAGAAATCAAAATAATTTAGTCAATATACTCTATATTTGTCATGTACATCCTCGAAATACTAATTTTATCTATAACAAATTAATTGAGGAAAAATAAACGGTTTTTTTTTTGTTTTGTATTGATACAGCAGAGAAAAGGTGTAGATTATTTTGTGATTTTTCACGGTGCCATTAAAATGTTATTACATACAAAACAACAAATAAACATATTTTAGTAATTTTTAAACGAATAATATTAAGAAAAATAAAAATAGGAAAGGTTTAGGTAAAACTCTACATGTATTTATAAAATAGTGAGCGTGACATTTTCAAAACGCCTCTGGACACGCGTACCTATATATTATTAGATATATCCATCTAATTGATAATATCTATTGGATATATTATATCAGTTATTTAAGTAGAATTAGGCACCTATAGGTATAGCTGCTGGACCAACAATACGATGACAAAAAATTCGCCTATTTTAGATGATTGTACGTAGCGGGGTACTTCGTACTTCGTACTAATGCTTGAATCGGGGAGGGACTCAAGTGGACGGAACTCCTCTACTGATTTAATTATTTTTAACGTCCCCTTACTAATATTTTCTACTGAGATTCGAGGGGGGGGGGTAAGGTGGTACACAAATAATGATGTTTATTGCCCGAACGTCAAATCAAATAAATTATATATTTTTAGAATATTTATCGTCCAGTAATAAATTATTATCATTTTCTTTTTGCATTGAACGTTTGCGGCCTTTGATGATAAAATTAGGATGGTAACTGATAAACACGATTAACGATAGCTGAGTGTTTTCAACTATTTAAGGCAAACAATTTTGTAACTACCTAATTACGTAGCCATATTAATTAATAATTAATTGTATGGGTTGTGTTGAATGTATTGAATTGTGGAATTTTAATATACCTATCAACAATCTACACGTAACGTTAACATTTAAATAATGTTGAGATTAACGGAACAACGTCTAATTCTGATAACAGAATATTTAGACAAATATTAATAGAAATATAATGTGCCGGACGGGTAGTGTGTGTGGCGAGCACAAGAACAACTGGCTAATTAAAGAGGTCACTAAATGGGCACCAAAAATCGAAAAGCTCCCGGGATTTCCGAGACAAAAATGGGTGGAGATGGGATATAGAAAGGAAAGGTATATATTATGTAGATATTCTAAAAATGAATAATGCCGTGTCACCATGGGCGTCCCCAGACATTTTTCTAGGGGGGGGGGCAAAATTAATTTAAAAAATAAATGAAAATTGTTTATACATTTTATTTATAGTAGGTATATTATTATATTTTGTCATTATTACAATTAAAACATTACAATTAGATATTATTATAATACATTAGTCTTTTTCATTAAATATAAATTTCAATCTCCGTGGACATTCTCTACCAAATTGTGTCAGTGCGTTTTCAATACATTTTTCAGCTAATAATTTATTGCCGTGTTAGCACCAAAAAGTACGATAAGATAAAATAATCCGATTATTATTAATGATAGTTTTTATGGATAGCCGTGCGCTGACATATAGCAACATAGGTAGACCTATTTTTAGAAGCTAATTTCTCATTGGAAATTTTACCAATTGCTATATATATATATAATAATATTTATAATTATAACATTCCAGGAGGGGCAAGTGCCCCGTCTTGCCCCCCCCCTGGGGACGCCCATGCGTGCCACTGCAGTGATTGACGGAAATGACTGGCGGTCATAGCAAAGAGCCTAAATGTTTCCGAACTATATTATACTAATTCAACAGAATAAATAGGGATAACAGTATGCCCGTGTAAAAATTTACTTGAAAACTAGAGGATAGTTTGAGTGTATTTATAGATAGGAACTAAATTAAAAACCGACCGCTGTGATAAATAGTCAAGCGAGTAGATTCAGAAAAAAAGTTAACAATTAATAATTATTTTCAATGTTTACCCAAGAGTAATGAAATTAATGAGTCAACAAAAAAAAATGTTGTTTTTTTTATTAGGTAATCCGCATTGCACGCGAACAATGTTCTAATCAAAACAAAGTTTGTTTTATCCGTCGCAGTCTACACAGTACTACAATAGGCAATATCACAACGAAATATTTTGAAAAACAATATAAAACAATACCGGTGTACGTTAACACAATCGATAATTAACAATATAATTATCTGACTTCAATATTTGTCGTCGGCCGATAACTGATTAACATTACCTATATCGTACTTAAGACCATAGCTACAGATTACCTACATTACCTATCTTTGTTGTTATATTCATTGCTGTCAAACGATCAACTGTCAACAATGTACAAATAAACATAAAACAAGAGGGAAAGGGGGAGAGAAATACTAAAATGCGCTCTTGGATGCATCCGTTGAACCTAAAGAGGCCTCAACGTTTGTCGTAAACGAATTTTCTCTATGCAGTGCCGTAACTATGTGGCTCAGTGGCAGATTTTCAGCTTTTTCTAAGAGGGGAAAGGCATCCTTAGTTAATACCACTTATGTACCTGGGCAATAATCAGTTTGCTAAAGAGTAAGACTTTATCGCACTTAATATTTAGCCACAGCTTGGAAAAATAATAGCACAACGACACCACAAGGTTATTTAAGGGCCTTTAATAGTAAGCAAGCGATTATTTATCTATCTATTTATATATATTTATATCGTTTCTTCTTCTTACCGAACTTGGCCCCCGTTTTCACATTTATGTGGATATCGCTATTTATTGTAATATTACATTCTACCTAATTATAAAAATATAATAAACGTCCTATGTCATGCACGGATACACAGTATAATTAGTATAAGTCCGAAAATAGCATTGAAATCGGTACTTCTACCATAATTATACCGTGGTTACCTAATTAGTAATATAACGTACGCAGTCGTAGGAACTGGCAAACACGCTAAGTATACGGTTTATATACCACAACCGGCGTGCGACATGGTATTCCAAGAACGTTGATCTTCTCTCTCCTCCCCCTTCGAAGTTGGATTTTTGTTGATTCTTGATTTCCCTCGTAATAATCACCGTAATTGAGCGTAATGTGTAGTAATTTTGTTTAGAAGAGATTTAAGATTAAATTTTAATGAAAATCGTAAAAATCATATCAAAAATCTACAAAAGCTCTAAAAGAAAATAAATTTGATTATCACAGATACCAATTATTAAAAGCAGAAAAAAAGTTGCGTGCTGTAGTTCGAGGATTACACCCTTACACTAAAATTTGCGAAATCAAAAGAAATCCATCTGATTCAGATTATTCAACGAGTAAGATTTTTAATATACAAATAAAAAAGAAATTGAATCCAAAAGACAAACATAGCGAATAGATGAGGATAAAATTACCCTTATTCTTGTGGACTTAGACCCACAAGCTAAAGCTAATAATAAAGACATCTAGAACGTGGACAGTTTATGTTACAGTCAAATTAAAATTGAGCCACCAAGAAAGAAAAAAAAACGTACTACAGTGTAAAAACTGTCAGTCTTATGGGCATATACTCAAAATTATTTTCACCACAAATTTGTATATGTGAAATGTGGCGAATATCACTGTACAGAAAACTGCCAAAAGTCGAAAAACCAAAACGAAAATGTCCAAATTTATTGTGCTGAAGCACACACTGCAAGCTGGAAGGGCTGCTCTGCTTACAATAAAGCAGAAGAAAAAGTGCGCTTAAAAAAGGTAACTATTGTTATAAAAGTTATTCAACAGAAGCCAGTGAAAACAGCCACGTCTTACGCTCAGATTACGCTGATTCTTTAAATATTGAATACAAAATGTCTCATACGTATGAACAACAACAACAGTCCAACAAAAATGATTCCACTTTAGTGGATACCTTACTGAATTAAATTAAATAACAAAATCAATAGAAAACGTTACACTCTCCGTCTAACGACGTCCGTGTTAACGACGGGAATAATGACCTCGCAGTTATGGCTATTTATTGCCCACCACAAGTTGGTGTAGACGAAATTAAATTCATTACGTTTTTATAGGAGACCGATTCATTGTTAATGGAGACTATAACGCTAAGCACTCCCACTGAAGATCGAGACTTATCACTCAGAAAGGACGTGTATTATTAAAAACAGCTAACACCGTTAGGCGTTAATGCTGAAATAATTTCTTCCATGAAGCCAACCTACTGGCCAACCGATCCGAATAAAATCCTTAATGGATAAGGAAAGGGACAATCTCATTGGAGATGAGACCCCAAACATGTTTAGGTATACAATGTATATTATATGTATTGCTCATGTATTATATATATTTTACTACTTTATACTAATTTCATTGTATTCGTAAAGACTTCTTGTCGTTTAAATAAGGATGCTGAACGGCAGTTATAAAAAAAAATTTAAAACATATGAGTATTAAAATCGTATTCCGTTACTCGTTAGCAATAACTAACGTTGCTCATAACTATAAATTAAATAACTTTATGTATCCTATTTTCTCAACTTCCCGCCTACAACAGTGGCATCCATCATCAATATCAGCTTACAACCTTACAAACTTACAAAACAACAAATGTCCATTCAGCATGGATTACATTGTGCATAAAACATTAGTTTTAATACAAGTGGCCAACTACTGGCCAATTACCAAATTTAATTTTTAAGAGAGTTAATATGAGTATAGGCGCGTGTGATGTATTACAATTAAATAAAGCCTGTGTTATTCGCTTTCGAAAATTAAAATTTCAAACGAATAGTTCCAACGTTGCACACGATATATCCTTATCTTTTTTTTTTTTTAAACACGGGTAATTCAAAAAAATATTTTTTTTAAATATGATTTTCGTATGTTATTAGTGTAAGCCAAAAAAAAAAAAACAAATTTATCGGGAATCCATTTATATATTATATTGGATATATTTGATAAATATACACAACAACCTAACAAGCATTGTATTTTCGTCAAAATTTAATATGAAAAAAAAAACACTACGTTATAAACACTCGACTCAAAACATACGTCACAATAAAACCAATAGATTCCTCGCTACGCTCCGGAGGTAAATCAACGTTATATTATTACGCCCCCCTCCAAAAAAAAAATACAACGACGACTTTGGGAGCGCGATCTCGTCCCGTCGATAATTGACTACTGACTATGCGAGTGGTTAGAGGGGCAGAGGACGTCGACAACCGATTCTTTTTAACGAAACTGCTTAATAAAAAATAACCTCATAGTTCATTCGTTACAATGTAACCGTAATTTGAATTACGACTTGTGGTCTCAAATGTAGTATACTTGAAAAGGCAGATGAAATAAAATACCTTGGGATAATTATCGATTATAGATTAAAGTGGGAAAGTCATATTAATCATATTAATAATATTCTACGTAAATTCTTTTTCTTTTTTAAAAAAGCTAGATATATATTTGATACTTCTTGTAAAAGTACTATTTTTCCGGCGTTAGTTCAATCAGCGTATTTCTGTGGTATATCGACTTGGGGAGGTGCCCAAATAATATTTTGTCTACACTTATTGTTACTATTAAAAGTCGATTAACATTTTTGCTCGAACTTCCTATGATAACTAGCAGCACATTGATTTATAATATGATTAAAGTAAAACAATTAAAATGTGTTTATAGTTTATCAGTTCTAACTGTTTTGTATAAACGTAAAAATTTAATTACTTCCATGGACCACGAGCACAATACCAGATGTAAGCAAAATATTAATATACTTTTGCCAAATCTTAACAAAGTATTTGGTCAAAAAGTATACTATACACGGGTTTGAACTTGTGTCATTCGCTAAATATCAATATAAACAATTTTGAAAATGTATTTGTTTTTAAAAAATATGCAAAACATCAATAATATTTATCTAATTTATAATATTGGTCACTTATACTTAACACTTTTTTCTGGTTGTTGATATATATCAGCACCTATTACAATCTCTGTATTCTGTTTTTTGTTCATAGACATACAAAATGTTGTTCTATGTGTGCATGTATTATTTACACATAGGTATGTTATTTTATTTTATAAGTTTTGATTTAATTCAAAATATTAAATTGTTTATTTGCTCTAGTGATAAGAACCGTACACAAGCTTTGCTTATAGGAGGGGGCGCTGCAATTTTTAATTGATATTTTGTATATAATGTATGGGATCTATTGTTGCAATAAGGATTTATCGTTATTATTATTAATGAAATATTCATTGTCGCGGATTCCCAGCGGAAGAAACAATAAACGACGCGGCAAATAACGGCCCGCGACCCGAACGGTACGCGCGAGCGTGTAGACCGGACCAATGTTGAATCCAAAATATTTTTCTGGGAGGGGGGCTAAAAATTATAATAATGAACTTTTTTTTTTTCTGCTTATCTACCCTCTTGGTCAAATTCGTTTTATTATTCAATTCATTTATCAAAATTTAACAGGGGGCGAACGAAATTTCAGGGGGGGGGGCTATCGCCCCATCTGCCATACATCCGGATTCAACGCTGGATCGGACCCGTCGGTGTTATAAAATTACCGATAGTTTATTATTAGGTAACTTACTTGATTCAATTACCGGCTATATTACTTCTTTATGATAATATTGGGAAATGTATTTTTTGAATACCCAATTTAATAAAAAAGTAATGTTAATAATGTCCGTTGACTGAGCATTTTACAAATTCTTCCCATATATTCGAATGATTACGATCCATTTAACAGTAAAGTTCTACTCAGCCAGTCGGACGATCCGACGAGTTTTAAAGTTTATAACCTAGAACGATAAATAAATAATGAACTTAATAAATTATAATTTATATGTTTGTATTTTTCTTTATCAGTTAGCATTAACCAGTACGGCCAGTCTCGAAGTCGTAATAAATAATAAATGTAACTGTGTAACATGGTATATGATTATATGAAAATGATATGATTATCAGAATTCAGAATATATAAAATATGATTAAAACAATTTAAAAAAATAAAATACTCGTTAAAAGGTAAATTACTTACTTTGTAATACTTTTCCAGATTAAATAGTAATATTCCTGATTTACATCAATTCGTTTGCGTCCCTATACTAATACGTCTCTTTGGGTGGATAACGATATTTTCAAAAAAAATTTATCGTCAACTCAAATTCTGTACCTATTTTTTTTTTTTTTTTTTGTATTTCATCGTACAAATTATTTCTATTTTTTAGTAGAAACAACTTTATCAATGTAAATAGTATACGACACGCGCACCAATAGGTAATAATATTTAACTCCCTTTCTATTCAAATATAGGTTCGCGTTAAAAACATTTAGCCAGGATTTTTAAAAGGATGCGATTACAACCGGTATTTAAGGGGCCGCGTATAGGCAATTTTCACAAGGATTCCTGGAAACTTAAAATTATTTATCAATTCAAAAAAAATTCCAATTTATTGTGTAATGCATCGATAATATTAAAACTGAGTTCAAAATGTTAAATGGCGATTACACTACGACTAAGTGTTAGGACGAAATGTTAATGAATGCTACATTTTTGTAATTTATCGAAAAAACTTTCCTTACATGACCTGTCTTTATTTATAGGTACTATATTTTTTATTCGTTTTGTTTAGTTATGATTATTTAAGGTTTTTAATTCGGGCCTACGTGATTTTGGAATAAACATTACGGCTGTTAACCGTACAGTAATGGTAAATTAATATTGTTGTATCTTATTGTCAAAGTATCGCTATGATTAAAAAACACGAATACAACATGGGTATAGGTAATTTGTTAATGATTCAAAAATAACCAATTCTATATTACAGTTGCCTATTACATAAAAAAAAAACAAAAACGGTCTTCTGTTATTCACGCTGAATTCATTAGGGCTATTTCTCAATGTAGGTAGGTACGCGATACCGCGATCTACCCGGAAAATACAATAATATGTATTCGTTTTTATTTTCGATTGTCAAGATGTTAATAATCGTGTTGATGATGAGTTTACGAATAGAAAAAAAAATTAAAAAAATAGTTTTTGGACCCGTAGATTGGAAAACACCGGACTACAATAATAGCACGATCGACATGAAACACAATACAAATATATTATCTGTGATGCCAACAATAATGTCCTACATTTACTTGGGCATACCTTAAAAATCCTATAGCGCATAAGTGTATTGGGCGCCTGTATTGCTTATTGCTATGCACCGCGACGACATTGTAACGACACAGTGTTTACCGTACCTATAACGTTAAAATTTTTTTTTTTTTTTTTGCATCATAATATTACGTGTAAGCACAACACCTTGTTAGGTATTTTCCTCGGTCCGTAACGAATCGCAACAGGCCCGAATACCGATTATGATGATAAATATGGCCCGTACGGTCGGTGCAAATAGCAAATCGTAAATTGATTCGGTTAGTATGGGTGCCTGCATATTTTTACGGTTAAAAAACGAGCCTGCGATGGACCCGGACCGAACACCGCAATAATGATTATCGCCTATTGTAACCGTAAGCGCAAATACAGGGTTTAGCTCTCCTCACAAAAACATCAATAGTCCCCCCCAAACTTGTTCTGCTATTTTCTTATTTTATCGAATACTTCTGTAAAGACAAAATATCGATTAATAAATATATAACAGCACGAGCGCGATACCGAAGTATTCATGAGCGTATAACGCATATTATTATAACATACAGTGGCGGATCCAAATGGGGGGAGGGGGCGATCGCACCTATCGCTCTCACGCACGTTGGCTTTCCTAAATATTTATTTGTTACTGTGAAAAAGATGTGTGGACTTTTTTGGAGTGCTAGAAACCCTCTATCACACTTCCTTCCCCCCCCCACAGTTGCGTCTTTGCCAGTGGGAAGCTCACGTTAACGTCTGATGGACCGAGTAAAAGATTAAGAGATAGAGCGATAAACTGGTAGAAAAACTGAAAATCGCGAGAAGCAAAAAAAAAAAAAAAGTACAGAAATGATAAAATAATTATAGTTTAAAACTATTCTAAACTTGAAATCTTGTCGAATATACGGTAGAAAACCGTACGTATTCGATAAAATACATGAATCGTTTTATAGTAGCTAATATTATCCGAAATATAATCGCAAACTCGTCGGTAAACGATTTTTCATCGGGTGCAATTTATTATGGTTTCCCCCTCCCCCGGCGCGTAAAGGATTTCAAATTTCCAATTGTTTGTATAAGACGGGTGACAGTCGGATTCGTGAAATCCGGACACATCCGCGTATTTTCGAAAAAACAACCGTACGGACATAATGCACCGCGTAACCCCCGGAGCGGACGGATAACAATAAAATATAATATTCGTATGCGCACCGTTTTATAACAAGGCGAATCATTAGGCACCAGTGGATTTCCAGTGAAACTACTCCAGTGATACACGCTCCCATGACGTTTTTGCCGAGCGCAAATACTGATAATAATGGAAAAAAAACACGTACCCATCTATCTGCGCGCGTTCGTAGGGAAAAACCATGACAATAAAAAGGAAAAAAACGTCGGACGGACGGACGGTGAAAAAACGTAAAACAATTTTCCGCGAGTCAAATCGTCGAATAATTGTATTTAGTGCTCAGTATATCACAATATCGTTAACTCGCCGGAACGCGACGTTATTACGATACGGGACGTGGCAATGGTATTTTTTAATTTTTTTTTTTTTTCGTGTTTATCATTATCGCAACAAAACCGTTACGGTTTCCCGGTATATAATGGATACCTACCTATGACGCGCGCGTGTGTAAAAATTTACCGTCCATATAGGAGTCTCGGAATTAGAAATTTATGCCATAATGATGAATAAAATAATAATCATAATATCCATTGTCGTACGGAGGCATTTATTATTATCGTCGTCGCATTCAGTAAATCTTTAATCCGGTAAAAAAAAAAAAAAAAATGATTATTACGAGACCGTAGTAGCGTTTTTCACAATGGAATAAACCTTTTTTTCGGGGGAAATTCGAAATAAACAAAAATAAAAAGTAGCGCCTAATTAACAATAAGTACGTCAACCGGTTTGACGGAAAAATAATCAATTTCCAACATTCGGTTTTCCTTTTCGATCGATACCTACTCAACTCTAGGTACATTCGTTAATTTTGAGAATAAATATCCTTTCTTATTACACAAATACAAATAATACAGGTTTAACTTTTACCAGCTAATAGATGTAGAGAGCACTTATACGATTGTATACATATCTTGAACGGAAAAAAAAATATAAAATTCTTTGTTATAAACTGTAAAATTATGACCAATACATTGGATATGCTTTCTGTAAGTGTGTTTTCCATTATTACATTGCAATCCATTAATAGGTGAATCTTTTCAGATTAATACCGCACTACTATTTTCTTTTTTTATTTTATCAATAAGGTAAAATATTACGTGACATCTAGTCTAAAATATTTCAATTTAAGTGAAACTAATCATTTTGTAGAATAAAAAATGAATAATAACATGAAAACAGAATCGGAAAAATTTTTAATCGAGCTATTGTTCACTAAAGAAAACACAAAATTAGTTTAAACGTATACCAATCACTATAAATAATAATGAGTACAGGAATAGAACAAAAAGTATTTCAATGTTTATTGTTAACGATTTTATAGAGAAACATACATTTCAGAGTTACTTTTTGATCAGATTTGCAGATCAGACAAAAAATAAAACATAGTAAAATATGTACTGAATCTAAAATCACATTACCATATTCTGAATTATTTATTTATTTATTAATGGACATAAGTCCAAATTCATTGACAAATTATATAATAATGATTATTAATTATTTGGCATGGCTAAACCGCTTAAATTACATTTATCAGGTATGTTGGGTATATTTATAATATTTAAATACATAATATTATGTATGTAGCAAAAGAAGTACCAGGCTACATAAATACATTAAGAATAAGAAAAATTGTAGGTATTTGTAAAAGTATATATATATATAGGTATATGATATGAATTTAAAACAAAATTTATCAAAAAATTGAATATTTAATTAAAAAAAAAAATGTATCACGCAATGGTTTTCAAAAATTATTAATCCGGTAGAAAAAGCGAATTCTTTTTATAAAAATAATATATGATTTTGACTGAAAATGGTTCAAATTGCATCATACAATTACAAAAAGATTATTAATAAATAGTTAAATAGTAGTAACTAATAAATAAATATAAAAATATAATTACTATAAATATTTGTATATAAAAAAATTTGGAAAAAAAAATATTCCAATACATTTTCAAAATACAAGTCTTTTTCATATTGCTGGAAGTTCAAACTTATAATATAAACTTATATAAATAATATAATTATCTTTTAAAATTAGATGTTTTAGAGCGATAAAACTATTAATATAATATTTATCAGATTTTGTTGAGCACAAATTGAGCATAATTAAGTAAGACCACAGTTAGATTACCGATAAATTATATAATCTGAATTCACGTGTGGACTAATCACAGATAATTAAATTCTTATGATAGTTTGATAATATTATTATACATTAATTATATTTGTAAATAAATGATCTATTTGCTTAAATTTTCTATGCAAAATCATTCTGTGTCAACACTAGTAAGCAGATAAAGTAACTAAAATTTTGTTTTCGTAGTATTGACTAGAATACAATTCTAAAACTTCAGAAACAGCAAAAAAGCAAAGCGTTTACAACTGACATTAAATACTAACTCATTCAAATAATAAAATAGTTTTATACTCTTAGTAGTCTATACATTATATAGTCATACAATTTCAGACAGAAAAAAATATTTATAAATAAATAATAATCGAAGTATAACCAAATGAACTAGTTTATCGGACTTTTATTAGATCTTATTTTCAATTTGATGAGAAATCTTAAGTTTATATTAGAAAACCAAATTTTTATAATAAAAGGTTACACATAAACAGATTTAATGCATGAATATATGCATATATATATATATATATAATATGTTTTACTATAATTTGTTATTGGTAAAAATTATAAAAATAATCAGTTAAAAAGCATAGTATTTTATTGTTATGTTATAACAATAATTTTATTAACTATATTTAACTTAAATAGTAATATTTATTATTTAATGTAGTTGTTAATTTTTAATTATTAATAATCTTTTATTTAAAAAATAAAAACATTCACAAAAAACTGTAAGTTCAGATCCGATAAATATATTTTATTCAAAATATAACGTTTAAATTGGTTTTCTGTTGAATTAGTATTAATATTATTCATAAGCTCCATAGACAACATAATTAACTCAACACAATGCAAACTAAATAATTGCATAAAACTGCAACTTTGTTATAAATAAATTACAAACTTTTAGAATATACACTTTTTATTAGACAAATATAGAGTGAATACTAGGCATTAATAACTTAAAATCTTTGAAATATATCTGTCAGGTATGTGAAAATATATAAAAATATATTTATGTTTGTATGTAAATGAGATTCTTTTATAAATAAAAAGTGCAAGAAAAAATTTAATTTGTGCTATGCAAATTTTAACTGATGATAAAAATAAATGTTTTTAAGAACTTGAACAAAATATTATATATATAAAAAATAAATAAAATGAAAATATTACATATTAAAAATGTATTAAAAAGCAGTTTGTGCAAAGAAGTCATGTTAAATGTACAAAACTAATTAACACTTTACCAGCAATTAATTGAGGAACAATACTTTGAGCGGATGATACTTAGGAATAAAAGGTAAGTACAGAACTTTGATTTCCTCGCACTAAAAGGAATGGAGGCATACCTTGTGTTAATGTTTCTAGCCAGGACATATACAAAGATGCTGGCACTACATTTTTTCTGGGCATTGGTAAAGTCCTGAAAATAATACAATTACAACATACATCAATTAAAGATTTGGAAAATGTACTCATTCATAATATATTAATTTTTTTTTTTTTTTGTAAATGACATCAATTATTTTATAATACTCACATTACAATTAGATTAGCTTCTTGAGAATTTTCCAAAAGTAATTCTCTTAATCGAAGATGACGGTTAGTTTTTTCTTTCATTGCTGTTAACTCAGATTCTTTTATAACATCATCTAGAAAAATTAACACACATAACTAAAATATTCTTTTTAATTCATTAAGTGAAACACACTTTCATTATAGGGTCCTTTAGGTTTATAACTTTTAATTAATGCATCGTAAAAAGCTAATGTTTCTTCATGTGGTTTTCTCATTAGATCTGTAATCACCAACAAGTCTGAATAGTCAATACGAAATTTAGCTAAAAGACTAGCAACACTGAAAAAAGAAAAACACATAATTTAAAAATATAGTCAGCAATAATATAATTATAACAAGTTGCTTCACCTTCTCTGTTCAAATTCTAATTGATCCTTTTTATTAGCTATTGTAAATACTCTCAATTTACATGCTGACCAATTTCCTCTAGTACTTAAAATATATGGCAATAGCAATGTAAGACCTTTATTAAGCACATTTAATTATCCACACATTAAAATGTAGAAACAAAAACAATAGAAAAATATGTTATTTTACCTCCATCATCATATAACCACCACACATCAATTGTGCCTTTTTTCTGTTTACGTTGGAATCTAGTAATCAAATTCATGGTATCCTTGGGCAAATCATAACCATCAGTTCCTCTATATAACAGCAATTATTATTGAATACAAATATCAACTATGAAAAAGTTGTTCAACAAATTTACTTGACAATGTTGACTTTTTTATTTTTATTTGCATTTGGTTGATCAATTTTCTCATCAGTGCCTTGTTTGTTCAAAGTTATAGTTGATGTTTCTCTGTTTAGCAATTCATTTTCTTCATCACTTTCGTTGTCATCATTTTTATCAGCTTAAAAAGAAGTTAATATTAATCATTGCCAATGTAGATTGTTCTGATTACCAAGTTGATGTTAACAATATACATAGTGATTAAAAATGTATGATACAGTTATTAGATTCTCTGTTTAGCAAAAAACATATTGGTTTTATAATTTTTTTATTTTTTTTTTTTTTAATGTGAACAACAATTTTCCTACAAGCTTTCTTTGATTATCAAGTATAGTACCTTTTCTGAAAGGAAATTTTCTCTGGGTGAAGAGGTCATTTTTTGAAATTCTTGTTAATATTCAAGAAAATGAAGAAAATCTGGTTTTTTAGGTTAAAAAAAATTAAAAGATTAAAAATGAGGTTGTCATCACAACTGGTTTTGATTATTTTTTGTTATTAAGTTTTTATTATTTTATCTTTTATCTTTTTTAAACAATCATTGTTGTAATCATTTTACTATATCACATATATATTGTTGACAAAGCAACACTACCACTTAATTTCACTCAGAATCATTTTTTCATTAACAATGGTTTATTGTTAGTTACAGAAATACATTAAATTCTAATCTATATTCTACCTTCCCACCTACAATAGTGGTTGCAATCACATGCGAAGTATGTTCATAATTTTTTATCATGTAAATATTAAAAATAGAGAAAAATGTATAATACAATAGTCTTTTTACTTATAAGCATCTAAAATAATTTGTATTTTTTTTTTTTACCGAATTGATAATTCACTTATTAGTTTAGGTAAGGGAAGAGTATTCAAATGCTGCGTACTATGCAATGTTGTAATATATCTAGATACTTTTTTTGTATCCTGTATCTGTATTTTAGATACAATTCTCACTTTTTTAGTTCAACAAAATACAAAAATAAAATTCAAACATCTAATATTTTAAATAAAAATATCAATAATAAATTGTTGATATGTATTATTTTTTGATTTCTTTATTATTATAAATTATTTTGTAACCTAACCAATATTTTAATATTATTATAACTGACAATGATTGTATTATAACAAATAACTATATAAGAATAAAATTATATTTGAAAACTGACATAAAAATGTAGATACAAATTATTGTATCATAAATTATGTACCTAATACTTGTTCTGTTATAATTTTGTAATTCTATATTTTTGATGAATTATTTATAAAACAAATTATCTGTTTTCTTAAATGTATCTTAAGATAATTGTACCTATATTTAGACACTTTCAAATAAAACATATCTGTATCTAGATACTTTTTTAAATAAAGTATCTGTAGTAACCTACACTAAAAGGGAAATATTTTGTCAATGGGTTAATAGAAATCAAAAATTTCAACACAAACATTTATTTAAATTAAGATTCAAACTATTTATATAATTTTGAATAGATTTTCTTATTTTTATTTCAAATGTTGACCCCCCCCCCTTGATGAAATGAAAAAATGATGTACAAATCAATGTTTAGATGTTTATAAATCTAAAAATGTTTATACTATACATTTTTTCATTTAGAATATTTACATGATAAAATAGCTGTAACATAAATAACCCGTACAATAATATTATTAAAATATAATGTAATGAAATAATCAAGATTAAACACTTACCAACAGTAGACATAGACTGTGATCTACTATGTAGAAATGGTTCTTCCGAAAGATACGAAGCTTTACGATTTACCATCATATCTAGTTGAGTTTCATCAATCAGAATGGAATTAGAAAAATTTAAACCAGACTTGACACGTAATATACACACAGCCATATGAATATCTAATGCTTTGCTAAAATAATTAAAAACAAAAGTAAATTAATTAATAAAATTAATAAATAAGAAAATTAATTTTAAGTTCCAAAAATACAATTTCTTATGAACATACTGAAGCACATTGAAATACATATTTAAATCTTGAGTACTACATTTGTGCCAATTGTTCTTATAACCCAGCATAATAATGTTTGGCTTAAGTTTGCCTAAACCAACGGTTTGCATTAAACTTTTTGCTCCATCTTCAAAACTGGTGCCATCTATTTGTACATAAAATCCTTTGATTTTGTGGTAACACAACCAATTTATCGCACGCTTAGAATAAATTTCAAGTAACTTTTGTGAAGTTGGAGCCTACAAAAAAATAAATATAACTGAAATATGAGTTTACATAATTGAACATAGTTTTAGAATGATAAATCTTTCTTAGAATCATTTTTCAGGGAACTTAATATAAATCAAATTTTTCACATTCGGACATATACTGACAACAAATTAAACAAGCATGGTTAGAGACTATCTTCACAGTATTTAAAACAATATTTTTAAAAAACTAAAAAGCCATGCAAATAATTCTGTTGAAATTATATTTCTTATAAAATAACCCGGGCTCACATCTGTATCATTTGCAAATTATTATAATGGAATACAGATGGAAAAAAAGATGGATAATGGGTGGGCCACTGTTGTAAGTCATTAGTTGGGAAGGTAGGATAATGAGGTGACTTTAATTTATATCTGTACGCAACAATAAACCGTTGATAATGAAAGATGATTCAGATCAAAGATTATTTCAGACATGTATACTGTCCTCGTAAGTAAATACACCGTAAGTCATTAGACAATGTTTTTAAAAAAAGCTGGTTTTTATATTTTGGATTTTTAAAATTTATAAAACCTCTTACATTGTACTTCATACTTACTATCATACAAGTATGATATGGATTTTCATATGGTATTTTACCTGATAAATGCAATGTAATAAAAATAAATATATTTTGAAGTACTTACTTAATTTTTTAATCCTTAGTATAATTGGTATATAAAACTGTACTGAATAGACTTATGAATAGAATCCATTGGTAATCGTATAAATAACTAACAAATAACTGATATTATATAATTTGTAAAGTTTCTTTATTATTATATTATATTAATAACTTTTACTATATTTTGATGATTTATTGGTTACAATATTAGGATAAGTAAAATGACAATCTGTACTAAGTACAAATGCTGCAAATTATTATTTTTATTACATACCTACTAAGCAAAAATGCCGTATCTTCATTGATACATATGGCGTTTTTGCTTAGCATGGTTATTATATGGCAAAAATGCATTTTTCGACCATTTACTACATTTTGTTAAAATCAATATTGCCCAATAGTTGTTTTATAGAATATTATTTCAAAGATACGATATATTGACCTAAAACATCTAAATTTTATGATTTTTTAATGTACATAAATCATTTTTAAATTTTTTTGGACTTGCGGCATTTTGCTTAGGAGGGCAGTATATACAATACATTTTTCAGTTTTTTATCAATTATTATAAAAACTTCTTGGAAAATCAAAAAATGACCTCCCTAAAGTACCAAGTAGATAAAATTTCTTTTTAGAAAAAGAACTACACTCAATACATCGAAGCAAGATTCTTGGTACAGAAGTTACGCAAAAAAATAAATATAAACATAATTGTAGAACCAATAGATTCCTCACTACGCTCAAATCTTAAATAGCAGTAAACATACATGGCATTTATAAAGCTAGATTAGGGTAAAATTAAGCATCAAGGATTCCAAATGTATAATTATTTTGCATGTATAAAGCATTTTAGATTTTTGCTAATATTTATTAAGTACGTTTTATTTTGTGTTTTTCATAAATCTCATTTAAATTTAATGAAAATAGTAGAAAGAAGTTGTCATTTATGTGAATTTATAAGAAAATTACCCACATATCTGTTTCATTAAATGATATTTTATATTATTAAGATTAACTGAAAGTAACATGGCTTAATGATCTTTTGGTTAATTGAATGTAAGATTAATACAAAATATTAAATAATTTAAATAATTTTAGTACTTTTTAATTCTATAAAATCTGAATAATGATAATAACTACCTCATAAGATTTATTAAAATTGCATAAATTATAGTATCTTGAAATCAATAACCCCATTTTTTGTTTTTATATATATAATACATACTTAACAAAAACATACTTTGATAATATTTGCACAAACTAGTAATGACAAATTCTTTGTGATGAGATGTGCAAAATCAATCAATGATGGTCTAGCAGATGCCATTCCTGTAAGTACAAGTAGCTGAGGTCTAAAATTTTTGACATGATCTTCAACTCTGATAAGGTTATGCACAGCCATTAAGGCTTGTTTGTAAGTTTGTGCTTGAGTACTTGTACCCCAATTTACATCTGTAAAAATAATGAATTCTTTAGAAACTCAGCATTTAAAACTTAAATAAATTCATTATATAATTTACCTGGCTTTTGATATAATACAATTAAATATAGGGCCAATATAGCAGCTAAAGTCAATAAAGCTGTCCACCAACTGATAACAAACATCAACACTACGCATAACATTGAACCTCCTAAACTTAGCCACATGTTATACAACTGGAATTAGAATTAAAATGTTTCCAATTAATAGTTAAATTTAAATTAAGTTTAAATAAAATTCACAATTTATACATTAAAAACATGAATATAATATTTTGCATACATAATGTAATGATTTAATTTTAGTTTATATACCTTAAAAGTAGGACGCCATCCAATAGGCTTAACCAAAGATGCATGAAAAGTACTGAAATTAATTAATGCATAGACACTAAGGAATATATTTGATATTGACGGTAATATTGCATTTAAGTCGCCTATAAATTAACCAAATTCATTAATATCAATAACATCTAAACATGTATATGAGTTCTATAGTATCTAATACCGGGCAGAATAAACAGCAAGACAATTATTGTTGTCAAAATGTCAGCTCTTATTGGTTCTCCTGATTTATTACTTAATCCAAACCATGAAAGATTATTGTATAATCTATCATTACATAACATTTGAAATACTTTTGGAGCAGCCAAAAATGAAGAAAATGAAGCCGCTAATGTTGAAGCTAAAATGCAAGCATATACTAACGGACTAAAGAATGCCATAAGACCAATAATTCGATTGACAGCCTATAAAAATTATTTAATCAAAATAAATAATTTAAATTCAAAAACAGTACATTTAAATATACTTACATAATTCTTATTAGGGGCATCACAGCTCAATATTGAAATTGATTTATTAGGAATTTCTTGATATATAAATGTAGAACCAACTAAAATGGCTAAACTAATGTAAACAGAAGAAGAAATAAATATAGATGTTAGGGACCCTCTTGGAATTGCTCTTAGTGAATCCTAGAATGCAAATAAATGTTTTATCATTATTACATTATTGACATTTATTTATATACAATGACTGAACTATAATACTCTATTGGCAAATCACAATATTGTTTACATAAATTATTTGGTAAAATTTATATCTTATGATTAACTAATTTACTACACAAAATATTTAATAATCCTTACTTTTAAACAAAGTAAATTTAAAAAATATGTGCTGCTATACATACAATTTGTACTTTAGATTTCTTGTATATAGTTAAAGGGATTGATGACAGTTTTCTACATTATTTTTCTAATCTTTTAAAATTTAAAATTTATTTACACTTTAATGACCACCATGATATAACTTTTTCACTAATCTATTGCCTAATGCTCATTTAAGAGAAGGGTTATACAGCTGTTTTAACAGACGAATAGTTTTAGACCAAAATACCAGACAAAACTGTAGGAATTACATTTGACCTATAATCATATAACATTATGACCGTTTTGAAAATTGGAATCCTTCAAATACAACACCTACAGTTTTTATTCATATATTTAGGTCTAAATCAAATAAAATATATAGTCACCAATCTCCTTAAATTAACATATACTAAAATTACTTTTAATTCGCCTGATTTATTTGTTCCAGCTAAGAATCCAGACACTGCAGGGAAAAATATACCAAAACCACACCAAAAGCTTTTGCTCCAATCATCAAAAGATTCAAAATTTTTAAACATATTTTGATGGATTGCATCCCCTAATAAAATAAAGGTATAAATTTGATTTTTTATTAAAACGACACCGATTATACAATATTAATTAGAAAAATTGAATTACTTTACTTACAACTAAATCCAACGAAACCTTGTTTTTTTTCATAATCATTTTTCGGTCCATATATAGCTCCTATGAATACATCCACAAAAGCTGCAACCATAAGAACTAGAACTGCAGCATGAATCTAAATTTGTTTAATAATAGTTAAAACTAATAACTATACATAATATGAAAAGTAAATTTTGTCTTAACTAACCTGAATTCGTGACCGAATGCCACCTAATGTTGCGCATAACAATGTTGCTGTTAAACCCATTCCAAGAAGTCTCATGTCTTGTACACCACCATCCAATATAGACCAACTATTCGAGTTCAATAGAATCTGTACCATTTCACAAAAACCTACCGCGTGCATTGCACAAGCTGCAGCCAATGCTATAGAGTATATTACTCCAATGCAAGCACCAAATTCTGGTCCAAGAGAACGAGAGATCATAAAATAAGTTCCGCCTTCTTTCAAAACGCCATTTGTACTGATTGCTGACATAGATAACGCAGTTATTGTTGTTATAGCACCACCAAATAATATTATAACAATTCCTGAAACTAATATTACATTTATTTAACAAAGAGAAATAGATGTTAACCAAAAAATATATATTAGTAATACCTAAACCAGTAGTACAAACAACCCATGCTACTCTTAAAAATAACATAAGACCGCATATTTGCACTAAATTACGAATAAGAACTCCTTGAATCCATCCTTGTTCGTGTTTTTTTTTCGCTGGTCGACTATGTTCATTTTCTTGAATTTCCACATTCTATAGTAATCGATAATAGTAAAATAATGACAAATTGTTTTTACTTTTATTCAAAAAATAACCCTGCCTTTTCAGCCAAATCACAATTATGTAGTTCATCTAGAGTAGGTCGACATGCAACATGCACTGACATGATATTCCTGTAGTTATCCAACCTTGGTAATGCTTCACGTGTCAATTGGCGAAAACTTTTATATTTGTCATCAGAAGCACTGTCTAATCTCACCCTCGGCGGATTGTCATTATCCACTAAGTTAACTTGAAATCTAGTACGTTTCGAATCTGAAACGACGCTTTTCAATTCTACATCATTCGTTTCGGTGTCCATTGTATCTAAAAAATATATAAATATGTAACCATATATTAATGCTGTAATAAGCTAAAATAATAATTTAACATGTCAATAATAATATAAAACTTAAAAAATATCAAATATATTGTACTTATTATTTTATCTATTGCCTCAGACTTAAACTAAATGAGTAAGAAATGACATAAAACAATTAAAATCATAAATACTTACTTTTTAAAATATTTTGTTCAGATTAATTTAATTCATCATTGGCAAAATATGTATTTTACTTAAAATTCTTTATGAAACTGCGTAATCTCACAAGCGATTTTTAAACTAAATTCTCTACAAATTTTAACATATAGACATTATAGGGGTACAATAACCAAATCATTCAGTAAAATTGAAATGGTAAATTACTAGGTACTGTAAAATATCAAATAAATATTAAGGAATTAAAAGCATTTACACTCTTTAATAGTTGAATTTACCATTTTAATTGAGGCTACAAGCTAACAAGATGAAACTACTGTACTGTTTGGATAATGTAACCCAAGGACTAGAGAAGATAAAAAAAATTACCAGATTGTGTGTAGACGAGAGATGTAGTTCTAGTTAGCCAGCCAAAGTCGTCGTCGAGTTTTGTTATGTATTCTTAATTATTATTTGGCAGTCGTAACATTGTAAAAGTATTCTGTTCTAAGATCGTCACGACGGACGCAACGCGCACGTGCTGGACCGGTCGAATCAGTCGGTCGCTGACCACATTAATGGTACAACCGACACATTTCTGCGATAGTACACAAACACAACTATACCATGGACACTGGGACACTATTATGTTTTTCTATTACCCAAAGTCCCGAAGAACAGGCTGCAAACTATAGCCTATCGGTCGCATTGCGTTATCAAATATTAACGTTCATAAACGCCATATAGGTTAGAATCACGGTGAGATAACGAAAATCAGCATGGAAGAAATTTACCCGCCATCCAATTTAAATGTGCCATGTCGAGACGGTCACCGCATGATAACTCAACACGTAGTGATAACAGACTTTGTTGACAACTGACAAGACGAGACGAGAGCTTCTGGCGGTGATTACAACCAATTTCCGGTAGTTTTCAAACAAGTTGTACGTATTATTTTCCAGTAAAACATGGGATTTTCTTTGTGGACTCTGCTGGAGGCTTCGTTACTATGCCTGAACGCCATATGCATACTGAGCGAAGAAAGAGTACTGGCTAAGTGTACGTAAAACTTTTTTATAATTTACCTTCAATAATTAATTTTATCAATTCTATAATATTAATATTATTTTTATTATTATATTGTATGTGTACTTGACCCGTATAACTTTTCGGTTTTCAGATGGGTGGTCTAATGTAAATAATGATTTTCAAGACATTCCGACTACGAAAACACAAATAGTGTCTCTAATGCAGTCTATCCGAACAGTTGTTAAATGTAAGTCTTATTAATTATAATATTTTCTTTGTCTATGCATTTTGTTCAATTATTTAGCGCCTAGAACAGAGTTTTTCAACCTGAGGATCATGTCACAAAGAACTTGTGAGTGATAGTTAAGGGGACCGCCAAAAACCAGTAAAAAAAAGTATCATTTATGCTGTATATCATATTTTTTCAAGTTTTATTAAACAATTGTTAAACGTCTTACAAGAAAAAAAAATAAGGGGTCGTGATAACTAAAAAGTTGAAAATCACTGGTCTAGAAATTGGGGATTACAAAAAATCTTCTTCAGGTGATAGCTATATTCCAAGATGCAAGTACAAAATATTATATCAATTGATATTTATTATCCTGTGATGGTATTAATTCATTCTTTAAAATAAATTGATGTCATTTTTTAAAAAAGGAACATGTCTGTAGGCATGAGATTTTATACAATTGTATTCTAAAAATTACAAAGTATTAAATAAGGAATTATCTATGTTAAAAAAAAAAATAATAATAATGTACAATCTATATTTATATAAATGATTATTTGATATGTGTAAACATATATTTTTATTAATAGTAATGAATATTATAACTTCAGTAAGTTAACAGAATCAATATCATATTCATGTAATAACTTAACTTATTAATCAAATAATTGTATTTTTCGTTAAATTATGTTTTTGAAAAACTGATTATTATGTCCCTTATTGTTAGCTATTATAGGTCAATATTATTTTCATTTTAGATTTAATTTTTTATTAATTCAATCAACATTTTTAAACATTTCAGTCAACTTAAAATGTCTTTAAAAAATTAGGTTTGATAACATTTATTGATTTAAAATGCTCTAAATTTGTAACAAGAATATTACTTTTATCTTAATATTATTTTATACATTCAGTATCGAAATAGAAACATTTTATTTTAATCAATCAAATTAGGTTGGTTTCAGCATGCTATCTAAAAACTAAAATGTGATTTGAAAAAATCTTGGAAGAATTAATGAAGAACATTTTCTGTTACCTAATACTTGTATTAGTATAATGAAAACGTATAATGGTTTTTTTTTTTTTTTTTGTCACATTTATTATGTTTTTAGAAACTGTGTTCAAAACTTTTATAAAAGCTCAATACTCGATATAATTTTACTGGTTGGAAGTTAAGTACGAATGGCCAACATAACTCAATACAGTACTGACTACTTGATTGCCGGTTTAAATTCATATAACCCATATCAATTGTGTACATAGATAAATTTCTGTATTGATTATCGTATTATTTATTTATTTCTTTGAATCCTTTCACTCCCAAAAAATACTAGGTGTGGTTAATTGTACCTAATATTAGTAGGTATGCTTTTTTCATTTTTTTATGAACCAACCTAATATCTTATCACACGGAGAGATTATGAAACAATTTAAGAAAAATAAATAATTTGAGAATGAGTGATGAAAAAAAAAAAATTGTAATCTTATGTTAATAAATATTATATTGTAAATACCTAGTACCTACATAAACAAAAATTGATTGATGTGGGAGAGGGGCGATCGCCCCATTGAAAATACTACGCTGATATTGTTTTAAGCTAAAAATAATTTTACGCATATTATATATATAATTTTACGGCAATTTTGTTTATCGAAAACAATTTAAAGACTCGATATCGAATTTTAATAAAAAAATTTCACGTCCGTTTCTAAAAAAACAAAAATATGCCTGTACATATTAATATTATACTCGCTCGTAATTCGGTAATAAAACGTGTTGTTTGGAAAATTATGACGTCGGAATTTTTACGAACGGTGCGGCGGTCGTTTACTCTCTGTAGATAATAATATTCGGAATAATAAAAAATAATAAAAACGCGTCCAAATTCCTATCTCTTACGATGACGTTACCGATTTATACGCTGAAAACTCGGTCGCCACGTCTCGGGACAAGTCTCGGGACCGTGTTTGATAATATTTTCGTCGGGCTTTTCGTAACGTAAGGCGAATGAGACCCAATGTACACCAAAAGAACAAAATTATATTAGTAAAAATAAAAATAGTATTCGTTACCTAATTATTATGACTAAAGAAAAATGTAAACACTTCAGACAGTATTACTCATGACCAGGGTTCGGGGCTTATAATCATCAAAATAAGCGCTGAAACAAGCACTTAAATACTTCATTATAAACACTCAAATCAGCACTTAAAAATATAAAAGTAATCCAAAAATAAAAATGACGGACATTCTTCGCACGTGGGTGCAGCTACTTTTATAGAGGGGAAATTGGGAAGGTAGGATACGGACGGGAATTTAATGTATATCTGTTAGCAACGATTAACGAAAAAACTATTCTGAGCATCGAATGAAATTCAGTTGCTTTGTCAACATTATCAACTGAACTCCGCTCAGAATCGTGTTTTCGTTAGCATCGTTACTTACAGATATACATTAAATTTCTCTCTACTGCCTTCCCAACTACTCACCTATAACAGTGGCTGCACCCACGTAAAAAGTGGCCCTGCCCTTTTTTTTTTTTTTTTTTATCAAAGTGATAAAAAAAAATATTATCTATATATGGTTGTTAAATGATTCGAAAAACATTTTTTTCAGGTGCATCAAAATTAAAATGAATATTAATAATAATTTAAAATTACAATATAGATTAATATTTTTTTCTAACAATTTACAAAATATACTAAATATTCTCCAATGTGAAAAACAAAACTTTCTGTGAACTCAGTGTTGAACAAATCGTCCAAATTTTTTACTATCATAAGACTGTATATTATACACTCAGTAACAATATGTGAAAAACTAAAACCCCTAGTTTGGCAATCAAAAACTCCGCGAAAAAACGTGTAGGAATCACTGCGGCCGGAGAATTTCGAATCTAAAAAGACCATTTTTTTCTTTTTTTATCGCCGACTGTACCGAAATATCCTTTCACGACTCAACAGTTATTGGTGAGCCTCAATAACAACTACAATCTCTTGCCGATCAATTATAATTCCCATTTTCTCCAGGTCCAACACGCTAGGTTACTGGGTCACCCACTCGGCCTTTTGTCGGCTTTTGGTTTTCGTTCTATATACAGCTATTCTGATCATTCTAAATGTACAGACGCGAATTCCTGAAAACCCATATGTTCACGTTTTTACCTCAGCATTACAGTTATCCTGTAAAATAACTGCGCAGTAAATGTTTTTAATTCCCGATTTAATCGCATTCTGTTTGCATATATAGGTAGCTAAAATGTCTTTCTCTTATTCTGCTGTAGACTTTCAATCTTTCGATTGGCCGGCAGAGGTTCACCGTGACGCTTCTCTGTCAAAACTCGAATAACTCGATAACTTTTCGTGATTTCCGCATCATCGAGAACTCGTGGTTTATACATACAGGGTGTTTTTTTTTATCATGAACCAGCGATTATCTTAGAGGATTTTAAGTGAACCATTTTTAATTTTTTACCTCTTATCCATATACCTTAAATAAGTGCATACTTTTGATTTTCAAATAGAACCCCCCCCCCCCTTATTTTGAACACAGATTTGAATAGAAAATATTTTTCTTGAAGTTTTGATATGCATAACACTAATATCAGAATAACCATTTATGAGTTATAATAATTTAAAATTTAGACCAGAAGAGTAGAGAAGTATAATAAATTGCCTATATATGACTGTGTTCAAAAGAGGCGGATTCCTATTGGAAAATCAAAGGTGTGTACTTTTTTAAGGTATATGGAGTAGGGGTAAAAAATTAAAAATGGTTTTAAAACAAAGTTTAAACGATTCCATAATAGTTGGAAAAAACCGAAATCAAATTCACTTAAAATCCTCTGTGATAATTGTTGGTTCATGATAAAAAAAAATCACTCTGTATATATATTCTTTCTTCGACTTTTCTCTTCCGATTTTACCTTTTATACGTTACTCTCGATGTTTAACCGCTGCTGGGGCGCGGAACAATTTTAACGAACATCCATACTCGTTTCCTGAAAAATAAAAAATCCACGAGTGGATAGATCAAACCTCTTCCTTAACTTTTGGATTGAGAGATTATTTCCTATTATGAAAGATAATATTTTGTTATGATATGTACGGATTCAGTCGTTTACCATTTTGTTTTCTATAGCGCGGACATCACACAGTTAGCAAACTCGTGTTCTATACTGACGGGCGTCCAATGGACTTAACACGTGTATCAATTTTGGCATGAAAAACTTTATTAAAAGAAAAAAATCCCTTCTACGGGGTGTGCGCAGCAGAATATAATAAGAAGAAAAAAAGATAATTTTGATGTTGTGGCGTCGTTCCGATAGTTCGTTGACCCCGCTCGATCCGCTATTGCCTATATAGGATAATAATAAATAAAAAGTTATTTGTCCTCTTTGTAGACTTACCGTAATTTTTAATTTTTTTTTTTTTTTTAATTAACTTCTCATAGTGTCGGCGTATAACCGTGTCAGACGCGTAATAGGTCTTCGTTAAATATGTATAGAAGATATATATTTATTTTTTTTTTTATGTAACACATATTTAGACATTTTATCTTCGCAATAACATTTAGAAAAAAAACACACACACACACCTATATACGTAGTTATACGTCGTATGATGTGCGTTAGTTACTGTTGATGGTTGTTGTATAGGTTGGTTTGATGAAACGACCGTCTCGAATTGGGTCATCGTGTAAAATCGAGTCTTAAGAAAATATTAACGCTCATATTATTCACGATTATATATTATTATAATATTATTATATTATTATATATTGTTACATATTATATTCGCGTATATTATATAGTTTACAATTCTGTGAATGTTCTCATTATATTATATGCTCTTTGCGGGTCATAGATGCGTCGTATACAGACGTAACCGTACGTACGTACGTACGTTCGTTCGTTCGTTCGTTCGTTGCATAATCGATATTATGCTTAATATTTCCGTGACTATTTCCATAGTTTCAGATACGATTAAAAGAAATCACTTTCGTTTCGACCTGGGCGTTTTACCCTCGAGTCGAATAATTCCGTACCACCGCAAAAAAATGAAAAAAAAAAAAAAAACGCGTTGAAAAATATCACGACTAAGAGCGTCGTCAGCGTCGAAGCGCCAAAATGAGATAAGGAAAAAAAAAAAAAAGGTATCGTACGAAAGAGCCGAAATCCTGTGTGCCACGGTAAATAGATACAGTATTATGTGTAATAGATGCATCCATTAACTGTGTGCCTGTGTGATATTAAACTTGGAACTATATCGTTCAAAAACTCGCAAACGTTTAAACTTAATCGACAAATGCGTTGTCTTGTATTACGGTAGCAGTTTATTTACGATGCGTATGTATGGACGATTTTATAATGACATTTTCATGTTCAATTTTTCATTTTCAAGCGTTTTGCGCTTGTCATGTAGCCGGGATCGTAATGTACGTATGTTCCCTTGGTGGGTCATTTACTTTAGAGTTTGGTTCATTGATTTGTTGTCGAAATTCTTTATATCTTATTACCAATGTTCAATAAAAGTTCTTTAATTCGGTTGTTTTCCGTTTGAAATGTGCCTATTTTTCGGAGACTTTCACATTTGTACAACGGACGTAATATTAATATTCGGTCAAAGGTAATTTACTAATGTATTTTGTACATTTTCCGTTTTTCACGATTTTTCCTATTTATTAAGAAAACTCCTGGGAAAACCAAAAAACGATCTCCCCGAATTACCATGGAGATAAAATTTCCTTTCAGAAAATAAGCTACACTTGATACATCTGAGCAAAATTTTTGGTAGAAAAGTTCGCACAACAAATCGAGGGGTATTTTGCGATTGAAATAGTCCGAGCGAGCGATGGCTTGGGTCCCTAGATACACCCAAAATGCATGTGTTTTCCATGTTTAGGTAAAAGGGAAAAAATGCATACAATTTTTTTTTGAAACACGGAACCCTAGGATGATAATAGGCATAAATTACCATTAGATAATCACGACAAATATGTTTTAAGAAGGACAATATAAAGTTATTTAACATAATATAAAATATCAGAACTTCAAAAAGCTATAATTTCGAAACTTAGTCAGTCCGCTCAGTTCTGGCTTTACCAACATTCATAATTCGGCATTATACATATGTTCAAAAAAAAAAAATTGAAAAATTAAATTTGATCCACATCATTTTTTACTCGACGATTTTCGTCGAAATTTTATATTAAAATTTCTTTTAAAAAAAAAATACTACATTAAATTCAAATTTTCTTTTTTTGACCACAAAGTAAGATTCTTAATAAACCTCCTGTTAAATTCTCAAGCATTTTTGTTTGATCTAACAATTTTATTCATAGAGTACCTACCGAATAAATATTATGTAAAAACCTGCAAAATTAAAATGTCTATAAATAGCTCAAAAATGGCTTAAATATTTTGAAAATTTTACCACATCTAGAAAAGGCAAATATAAGTTTTCTGTTCAAATTTTAAGTCGATTTTTAACTGAATTGCAACAAATAACAAAATTGAAAAATAAAAAAGCATTATTTTTGAAAATTTCCCATTTTTCTTACGTTTTATCCTGGTTTTTCCCAGATATTATGAAAACCGCTTGAAAAATCAAAAAATACCCTCCCAAAAGTACCACGTAAACGATATTTCTTTTCAAATATGGTGGCACGCGTAGATAGCTAAGCAAGATTTCTGGTAGAATTTTTGTACACAGTATAAAAAAAAAAAAAACCAATACATTCTTCGCTACACTCAGAATCTAAAAGGCAAAATAAAATTTTGCTGTTTATTCCAAATCGAATTTATAGCTAACGTAGCTTTGTATTAGACCAATAGAAATATTTATCATTAGCGCATCGCAAGCGTTTTTTTTTTTTTTGGAACCAAATTTTTAAAAAGCCTACTGATAAGCGATGTTGATTCTCCGTCTTCACTTTCCTTAATTAACTGTAATGTTCCACAACGATCCACTCGTTTACCTTCTACGCTCCACATACCTTTAAGTACCGCCAACTTCACGAGAAATGAACCAATAAGACGTTTGATGTCTCATGCACATGTAGGCCCAATGTTTAGTTGTTATTATGTTTTTCGTATTTATGTTATCTGGTTTGTATACTATAATATAATGTTACTTAATTTGTATTAAAGGCAAGGACGCCCGCAGAAATATTTCCCAATAAGGGGAGGGGGGGGCAACAAAACACATTTTATTTTTACCAAAGATTCTGTAAACACACACGGAATAAGAATTTTAAATATCAAACTAGGCTTTGTGATATAATCAAAGATAATAAACGTAATACAAAAATTGTGTGTTTATTAAAAAATAAATCGTAAATCGTCGTCCCGTAATTGAATGTTCGTGTATAACGTATATTATATAAACCGAGGGGGGGGGGGCACGACCCCATCGACCCACCCCTTGCGGGTGCCCTTGACTAAAGGACAGTCCGTATATTTTTTGACAGATAAAATGTGATCGTGTTATCTATATTTTCAAACCGATTTCTTTATTATTTATATCCGCATTTTTTAAAACCTGGGTTTTTTTTGTGTTTCAGATCCGCTGATAATTTTCAACGTGCTGGTCATACTCGTCAAGAGTCTCACGGGATGACGAGATGAACAGGCGTCGGCGGTGTTTCCCGCGAGATATTTATTTGTTTGTTTTTTATTGTATACATTTGTTTCGTTTTTTTTTTCTTTTTTTTTTTCTCAAATTTAATCGTCCATAATAATGGCAATACCCAATATGTGTATATTCGCGTGTACGTATATGTAAGAGAGAAGCGCAATAAACGAATATTTCTCTGACGTGTTTAAATTGCGTATTGGTTTTTGGCTCGGGGTTTGGCGGGAAATCGTCTTGTACGTTATCATTTATTTATTTTTACGCAACGAATTATTATTGTGTTATTATTATTATTAAATAACATATTTTCGCGCGGTACATATTCGTCACTACATAATCGCTGTACATTATACTATCCATAATATAATATTACAGTAAGTACCTGTACCATTATCGGCTGTAATGATAACAATATAATAATGTAATAATTGTAATTATTATGCACGTGTTCGCGTCGAACGACGCAGATTGGTCATTATTAACGATTGGAAACGCTGCTAAAACCGCGTGTGGCAATCCGCCTAATATATTATACACACCTCTGTAATACGGCCGCCTAATTTAAAAAGAAAAAAAAAAACTGTTAATTCTCGTACCCTCCGGTCTGCGCGCGAATAGAGGTACACTCCGGTATTGGAGGTATATTAACCTCGGTCAACAGAGATACCTCGGTTACTGCTGTCTACGGGATATCCCGCGAGCGGCCGATTACGATTTTTTTTTGTTAATAAAAACCGATATTAACCTAATGCTATGGTGTTTTTTTTTTTTTTTTCCACAACGTATTATTTCCCAATGACCCTATCTGCTCGCCGCGACCTTGGCCACGATTCACGTAATGACGACAATCGAATTGATATTTTCGCGTTATGCCGCACCGCAACCGCGACAACATAATATCGTACGAATACAATATAATATCGTACGTATCTACAGGGAAACGATGGTCCGGTTCGGGTCTTTCGGGGTTGCGCAACGCACTCGGGAACGTGTTTATGCGCGCGGCGTAACCCAGTTTCGACGGGTCCGCGAAGACCGCGACCGGAGACGCGGTCACCGCGGTATCGTCGTTACGGTTACCGGCGTTACCGGCGACCCGCGCCGTATATACGTGCGTATTACATAGACACTCGCCGTGGATATCGAACCGTTTCCGTAACACGCTGTTTTATATACGCGTTCGGCGTAGAGGGAACACGTACGAAATATTATTGCACGTATATAATTATTTTATAAACTTTTGCGTTGTGGCGCGAATCTCGAGAGCCGATTTCGACAGACCTGCGCCGTTGGCGTTTCCGTCACCTGAAAATTCGGGGGGGGGAGGGGCTGCGTCTCGTCAAAATAGCCGGTTCTGAAGATTTTCGCCGGCGCATAACGTAAAATATAAGAAGTGTTATGTGCAAGAACTATGCGAGTAAACGCGAGTGAGAATAGGGGTTGTTCCGCCGGTTACGGGGTCAGTGCGAATGGGCATGTAGATACGTACACAAGCGAAGTCCCGTGGTGCTAATTATAAATAAAAACGACAGTATGTTTTTTTTTTTTTTATAAAAAAATAGTATTATTTTTTTTTTTTGGCCATTGTTTATACATATATATATATAACAAATATTAGCCTATATGTACTATTAAGTATAATATTCTATAAGTATGCGTAGTTATGGCTAGATTTTTGACTATACACGAGTCGTAACAAGATTATATTACAAAAAAAAAAATTACATATAAGTATATATTTAAAAAACGAAAAAAAAAATAGCTCTTCTCACGTAGTCCCGAGTCGGTTCGACGTTCCTGTGTGACTTGATGTACCCTGTATACGATGTAGGGATCTGTTATTGTGATGCGATGTTCGAGCATCTAGTCTTATTGTCATCGCGGAACGGGCGTGAAGAAGAGCGGAGGAGTCGGTTTGTTGTAGTTGTTGTTGTTGTTGATGCTTTATTTTGTTCGCGACAAGACCGATTAGTAAGACGAAGAGGGCACTCCGTAAGAAGACGATGGCCTGGCGGGTGCGCCGTATGAGGACGACGGGCCGGAAGAGTAACCACCGGCGGACTGTTGGTATTGGGCAACTTGGATGGCGGGTTTCACTCCTTCGAGTTCGACTCCGACGACACGGCTCGAGTATCCCTGGGCTGGGGCGCCGTATGAAGACGACGGGGCACCGTATGATGAGGACGGGGCGCCGTAGGACGATGACGGGGCACCGTATGACGATGATGGGGCGCCGTACGACGAGGATGGGTATCCGCCAGCGGAAGACGATCCGGAGTTCTGGACTTCGTCTCTGAGCACGATCTGCTTGATCTGTTCGAGCAGTTGTCCGTCGACGTACTGGCCTTCGTATGTGGACGGTCCCGGGGCGACCGGCACGTAGCTACCGCCGGATGAGTATCCGCTGCCGCCGGAAGAGTAACCGCTGCCGCCGGACGAGTAACCGCTGCCGCCGGAAGAGTAGCCGCTGCCGCCGGATGAGTATCCGCTACCGCCAGACGAGTAACCGCCTCCTAAACCGCCGGACGAGTAACCACCGCCGCTGCCGCCGGACGAGTAACCACCACCGCTGCCGCCGGACGAGTAACCTCCGAAACCACCGGACGATGGGCGGCTGTAACCGCTTGGCGGCTCTGCGTTAACGATGGCGACGGCGGCAACAACGAAACACTACAACACGGTTGTAAACGATATAGTATATTGGTGAAGAAGCATTTTAAACAGGCGCGTGAAACTGTGTTTGGGGGGAGGGGACTGGGGGCTGAGGGGCAGTTTTCCCCTCTATAAACTATTCGGCCAAATCTATAATTTTTGTCACGCGGCAAATAATCAAATTACAGACAGCATTTTAATATAAAAACACAGTTGGTTTATGATAAAAAAAAAAAAAAAGGTTTATTTCTGTTTTAATTTGTCGGCCGATAGGCTGTCCGTTAGAAAATAGACTTCGCTACATTTCTAATGACGTTATAGGTATGAAATAATATTGCTTTTTGAGTCATTGCGGCGAACTGTGAAAACACGAATAAACTTCCCGAGGATAATATAATATTTGAATCCTGTTTGCGAGTGCCGGAGTATATTACACAGAGAGAAAGAGATGGTTGAGATCAGTGAAGATGGGTTTAAAATGATTATTACAATATCGACCGACGAGGGTCTCTGACGGGCAAGAAAAAGAAAACGTGAGTATACCGCGCGATTATAAATGGTTATCAGTGTTAAATAAAAACGATGCGTGTAACGGTGAAAGCTTCACGATGTCCGTGCCGTAGGGTCGACGTGTACAAAATATAAATCGTACGAACAAAAAAAAAAAAAAAAATCGACAAAAAAGAATTTATAAGATCTGAAGATAAATAGTTTTTTTTTCTCTCGACCGAAAAACGAATACGAACGAGTAAACATACAAATATATAAAACGAGAAACCGCGGGTATTAACGTTATTTTTCGTTTGATATACCTATCTGTGTACATACAATATTAATATTATCTCGTCGGTACGATATTTTCATACTATACGAACGAACGGGAAAAAACCGCGCAAGTGTATAAAATGGTACTTACCAACAAAAGACCGTTCATTTTGAGAGGAATTTGAAAATATTGACTATACGACAAAAATAAAAAATCGAATCACTGAATATTGTTCACTGGCTATTCACCGAACTTGCACCGAACTGTGTATGGATAGCTCCGTGTAATTGCTCGGCCGTTTTATATACAAACCACCACCCACCTGCAGGACGCCGGAGCGCCGTCGGTGTTTTGGTAGGGATTGTGAAAAAAAAATGAAAGGAACGAATATTAAGAAAAAAAAAAAAAAAACCTTCTTCGCAGATTCCCAGACCGGTAATTACATTATCCTAATAATAATAACGTGAAGTGATTGTATATACACGGGCTGGACAAATCGTAAGGAAAATAATAATTATTATGCGTACATATACCGATGAGGTGGCTATCGTAATACACCTAATATCGTATTGTTATTATACGGGCAACCGCGAGTTAAAAATCTCACAGTGTATAATATTATTCGCTTAAAACGCACCGCAGACTCTCCGTAACCCGTGCGGGCCGCAGTTATAATATCGGTTATATAATATTAAAAAAATAATAATAATAATAATAATAATAATAAAAAATAGGTATTCTAGTAAAATTGCACGCGGGTAGTCGTCTATGTGCCGTAGGAAACCGCGGTGTACGGATTTATTATGGTAAATCTCCGTCGTCGGTCCGCGTATAACGCTAGTATTTCTCGCGTAAAGGTGAGTTTTTTTTTTATCCGGCCTGAAATTTGCAACCCCCCGCGGACATACATTTTTCCGATTGGTTTTCGACGAACTATATATAATATATTAGTACATTAATACGCCGACACCGAATGTCTGTGCGGTTGTTTTTCACCCGTCTGTTTAAATAATCGACAAATAATAATGCGCCGGTTGTAATACAATAAACAAATATGCGGAATATTTGACACGACTGACAAGCGGTATAGCCTATCGAGAATGTTTTTTTTTTCTTTTTAAAACAATTTTCTAGTCTATAATATAGTAAATTTAACCGTATAAATAAATATCTAATTATTAGCACTACAAAATACGAAATTTTTATAAATTTAACGTATTTATTTATCTTTAATTTGTACTTTTTATCTGGTAAGTACATCGCGTCGCATAGTGTATCCTACGTGCTCGAGTCTGTAAAACACAATGAAATGCGTTTACTCCGACCAAATTGCTGAGACCTTTTAACGGACATCGGGAATAATATATGGTATTATCACTACACGATAGTGAAATATTCCGTTTTAGTAAATATTTCGTTAAAAACGTTTCTATTGTTTTGCTTTTTTCACAAGAAAAGCGACCGCAACACAATACAACTGTAGTAGCTACATTATAGGTACGTCGGGTTAGAAATGATTAGATAGGAGAGATTTTAGATTAATTTAGAATTCGAAAAATATAATATGCGTATATTTTATGATAATTTGTGTGGCTAACTGCGATCGAGAAATGAATGATATGCATACATATTTCTATTATTTAGTCATTTCAAAATTATCATCGCTAATAACCGAAAATATATATTCCGAAAAATATTAAGCCGACTAAAAGAAATTACTTTATACAATACCGTTTCGTACATTCGCTTTATTTATTAAATAGGATTTTCATTTATCGGACTTAAAAACCATTAAATATCGACTGCGAAATGTGCCCAGCAAAATATACTTGATATGCGTGTTTTTTTTTTTTTTTTTAATTTTAACAAAAAGATTCTAAGATAAAAAAAAAAAAATACAAAGACAAATAATAATTGGATTTTTTCAAACGATATCGTGGACGTGATATTTTTCGAAGAAAATAATCTTCTTTAAAAATGTATTTACAATATTTAGTTTGAATTACAATAGGCAATTATTGTTTACCAAAGACACTGGAAAAAAAGACTGCTGCAAGATCGAAGCGGCCGCCCGTTGGCAGCATCAAATATTAGCTGAATATGTTTTAAAGTGTACACTTGAAATTTTTAAAATAAAAAAGTCCGGATAATAAACAAAAAATATTTGTAAATTACGACCTTTTTTGTTAGAATACTTACCTAATGTTATAACATTTTTCTCTACGAATTAAAAACTAATACCGCGAAAAGAATCACAATATTATTTAATAGGCCTTACTATTACATAGTTATAATTAACTTTGATTTCAAGATAAAGACATTGTAATGACTTTCAAATTATGTTATTAACTATAACTAAAAACTGATACGGATAATAGACGGCGTTAAATTTCTTCATTAGTTAGTGATGGGTATATTTTGGTATGCTACGTACAGAAAAAAAAAAAAAACAAACATAAGTAACCTGAATTACGGCAGTTTTGCCTAATAAACAATTCTAAATAATTAATAGCGTACTTATTATGAATATACAAACAAGAATATCTCGGTGAAATAAAAATTTAATAGTTCCATTGCAAAGAAATTATGTATTTTACTTTGAAAAATATTATATTCATGAAAACGGAACTACCAAAAGTTACTAAACATAAAAATTCATTTTTCTCAAAATGGCACGAAGGAAACTTTCGGCATTCTTCCTTGGGATTTAGGACGGCAGTATATACCGAAATAATATTTAATTAAACGTTTATTGCATTTTAACTTTCCCGATTTTATAACAATTAATTATGAAAATATTTAAAATTATAATAGATTATTATTAAAAATACAGGCAACAATAATTAACGTAGTTTTTGACTAGATACTCTGAATGTAAAATATAATATGAAGGCAATTATTATAGAAAACTTGTCATTACACGCGATAAGGACGATGGTATAGGGATAGAGAACATGCCACGTCATGACTATAGAAAGTTATAGGAAATCCCGTAATAATTCCTAATTAATACTTAATGAGAATTTGGAGGAATACGCACGAATTACAAATAATTACATGTGTAACTATTAAAGATCAATATATTATTATAACGATAAATTTAATAGTCAGTGATGGGTGAATAGGTACTGCGTGGATTTTATTGCATCCAAAACGTATTATATTTACTTACTAAAAATTAAAATTCCAAGCTTTCTATATACGGAAAAATTATTTTTTTTTTTTATTAAATGTTTTCCGAAAGACATCAGCTAAAAATACAGAAAAATAATACATAATGTATTAAACTGATTATAATATTATATTGATATGAATATTGACCGGACTGCATATTAATATTAACAGCTGTTGGAAGTTATTCTTTTTTTTTATACATTTAGACCAATAAGCTGGAGTAAAACAAACATACTTCTAGACCTTCCAGTAGTTCAATTTCTGTGTTGATAAATTATTCGACTGCCTGCCTATACTTTTTTTCTTAGTTCGATAGGAAAAATATTTAAATTTGTTTGTTTTTCTGGAAAAACAAGTTTGTTTTGTGAAAAAAGGTAAACCTACTTTAGGTTCATAAATTCATTAAAAAAAAACAAAACAAAACGAAAAAATTGTTTCCTACGAAACACAGCCAAGAGACGAACGAATTAAATATGTTTTCAAAATTATATTTGGACGGGTGGCAGTGGGTGATTTTTACTCCAGCCATTATTTTAATCCGGCCATCGATGTGTATCGGTCAGTAGCAGTATATATTAGAGAAAAACCGAACCATCAAGGTGTTCGTCAAAAACTAGAAAATAATTATGAAATTGTACAAAATTGGAGATAATTCGAAAAACTGTTTCCAACCCCCGTAAATAAGTACGTTTCCGTAAAGTTTTTGAACTCCTGTATTGGATAATAACTACCTGTATAGTATGACATAATAAAAAAAAAAAAAAAATTGGTTTTAGATAATTATTACCTATGGTCAATTAACACGGTTTTTATTTTTAAAGGTTATACGTATAATTATTATTAATATGTCTAACCTCTGTGCGTATATACGTATATATAGAAAGTGCTGATTCCGTGTTTACGTCATGAACCCATAACAATTAACATATTGAAAAGGTTGTGTTCATATATGTTGTGTGTAATTTTTTTTTTTTCATACGATTATAAGTAAATACAAAGCTGAAAACATAGTATTTTGTTGATGGAATTTTCGAGTTATTTATTTTCTATTTTTCTTTTTGTGAACTATAAATAATATTTGTTCATATTTTCCCACGGCAATTTTACGTAATAACCTCAATCATCAGTATTAATTTGTACACTTTTAACATAAATATTTTATGTGCCTACCTAATAATACTAAACTTGCTTTTCATTTGATAACAAATGTACAGGCAGGTACTTAAACACTGCAGACATATATAATCATTTTATATGTTTATTATAGTACACCTAGCTATAATATGCGTTTTAAAATTAGTTTTATGTGCATGGGAAAATACCTGCGATGCGCATAAGTTGCAATGGACGACGAAAATTATAGTACCTAGTAGAAAAATATTTTCTACGACACGTGTGGACGCATACATATTAATGTTCCAGAAAATAAACGGTCAGATAATAGGATTTCTGAATTCCTAATCTAATGGGAAGTAGAAATCCAGAAAATAGTTTTCCGGGAAGTGATGTCAATATAGGCGGGGGTCATTTATTCCCTCGTAAGTCTGAAGACAGGGGGAAAAACTCGACAAACATAACCTCAAATATTGATGTCGAAAAATCAAGAGATATGTATCACTTGTTGGAAAACTACTTTCTGTGATTATCATAATTTCAAGGGAGTTACACGGTTCATAAATTGACGTCACAGTTTTTTTTTTTTTCTTAGTAATATTAAAGTACCCTCATGAGTGTCTCTGTTCGCTCGGAAGTCCTATACGAGACGATAATATGATATTCTAAGCAGGATTTAAAATTAAGAGGGGACGTAGTTCCCCAATCTCTGATTGCACTTAAAAAGGGACCTCTTTAACGGAATTTCCAAAAGGTATACGTGGATACGCTGAAGCCATTAAGTTGAACCAAAAAAAAACAAAACTAAAGTGAATCTTATTTTTATCATTCCTTATATAACTGTTTTAATGATTAATTGATTACCTGCAATTTTATTTTACACCCCTATAACACGAATTAAGATGCTATAATGTATGTACTTTAGACGTTGATATAACTAATACGTATGTCGTATATTCCATTTGTCGCATGTAAGTCTTAATGAAAATACAATTCATATTTCTACTATAATGGTATTGTCGATATTAAATATAGCAATGTTAAATTAATTAAACATTTAAAGTAAGTGCAAAGTTAGTTTTTGAGCAAAGCGTTGAAAAAATATTTGGTTCGACAAATATTACGAATTCACCGTTTTCGGTCGTCGTCATATAACGTTTAGACCAATGAGTCGGAGTAAAAATAACCCACTACTGTTCGTCCAAATTTAATTCTTTGAAAATATTTGAATTCGTTGGCTGTTTCGTGTAGAAAAACAATTTTCGTTGTTGTTTTTATCAAGTTAATTAAGTTTATCTAAATTAGCAACCATTATAAGTTTATTTTTTTCGCAAAATAAACTCGATTTTCAAGATGCCACAAATACAAAAAAAAAAAAATGTATATATTTTTCCTGTCAAACACGAAAAAGAAGTGTACGAAGTCTAATCATTCTTCAAAGCAGAAATTAAAAAACTGGAAGCAATATGTTTACCCCGGTTTATCGGTGTAAATGTATGAAAAAACGAATCACCCATGATTCGTTGTTCGGGACAACAATATATGGAACGCACGAAACAAAACAGGGATCATCCGTTGCCCAATGAATCCCCATAGTGGGATTACCCTTTCACATTTCGTGTCACTTTAAGCCTTGTATTATACACAATATATCGAGTTCGCGGATAATACACAATAATCGTATAATTACAGTAGTGCCGTCTGCGGATTTTCACCACCGTAACACAATTATTATTGTTACGATGCGGTAACAAAACGAATGAGTACCCGTAATATTCGAATACGGGAAACGATAATAATACAATAATACAATGATGTAAGAAAATATGCAGAGCGGCCCTATACAGCCGTGCAAAGCGCCTGCACAGCGGACACAGTGCGTTCGCATCGTATAGACGAGCGGGTGAAAGTAAACCGGAGAAAATGGGCGTTTGATGAAAACAAAACAAAAATAAATAATGATAAAAAAAAAAAAAAAATAGATTCGACCGAATACTACTTAAATTTAGAAAAAAAATTACGTTCCGTCCGCCTAAAGGTTTAAAACGAACGGACTATATTATTATCATTACGAGTGCAGCGGTCGAACAGCGCGTGAAATAAAACACGGGGTGTGTCTACTAAAGAAAATAATAATAGAACGCGAACGTAAACGAACTCCGACAATAGCAATATCATAGACATGCGAATTTGTAGAGTTTTATTGAGTCTATTGCAAGACACAAATGTTGTTTTCCAAACACAAAGTTCGTATTAAGTTGCGCCTGTCGTATAAGAACTCGCGGTTTTTAAACATTTTAAATATTTCACTCCGACCATCACTTGTGTGCAGCGCAACAATCTAGACTTCAGTTATCTCGATAATTTTTTTGGAAAGCGCCAAAAAAAAAAAAAAAAACAAAACCCAAACTACACCACGCGGGCTGCGGATCAGAAGATACTATCATTATTTGTATACATTTTGTAAGAGAGCAAATATAGTGTTTTTTCTGTGAGTAAATAGAACCGAATGGTTCTGGATATCTTAATAATTACTGTCTCCATTAATCGTATTACTCGTATTACTAGCGTAAAAGATGTTTCCTGTATTCTTAAAGCAAAAATTGAAAAAAGTAAAAATTAAAAACCGTGGGCTGAGTTCTAAACGGTTCTATTTTTTGGTCTCAGCCCACGGCCGTTGACCATGCGTGTGGAAAAATCAATCGAATAAAATAACAACTTTCTTTAGATATATATATTTTTTTAATTATTTACGAAGCAATTCCTAATAAACAGTTCATTGCGTTTTACTGCATTCCAGGGAATTTCGTATTTTGTATTTTTTTTTTTTTTTTAAAGATTTTGTGTTTTTTTTTAAGATTTCTTTTTAGTGCTTTAAAATGCACAGCTCTATATACCGATACAAACAAACCCGTGTATAATACGGTGCGGGAGAAAGGTGATAAATCGAACGCAATGCATTGCAAACTTCTGGTTTTCGGATATAATCACGATATTACAATTTTTTACGACGCGTGTTGTACCCACCTATTATTATTGTAAAAATTTCGATATACGAGCAGACAGATCGCGCACCTGTGTATATAATTAGAAAATGATTATAAGTGCTATACATATTATATAGTTGTACTTTTTAATTTTCAACTTCACGTCCGCACTGCTATTTTAAGTGATATTTTTTTTTTTATTCAGAGAAAAATTATAAATTCTTACAAACAATACAATATTGCCGGGCGATAATTACGCATTGTACTTTTTTTTTCTCGAGACCAAATGAATCTCACGGATATTTTATATATATGAAATGCTCCTTGCAATTGCTTTTAAACACCGGAAGATTACGACTGTTTTTTCAGAGACCGACTCTATGAATCATCTTCAAAAAAGTTTAAACATCTAAAAAATAATCGCAAAATCTGCAGTCATGTACAAGCATAATAATTATACGAAACGCGAATAATTAAAATATTCTATCTTATTTTGCTTTGTTTTCTTCGAATATATATATTTTTGGTAGGTATATTGATTTGTAATAAAGTAGGTATGAATAAAAGCGTAATATATTCACTAAACTTTCAAATAAGTACAAATAATACCCTTAATCCTGAATCATGATTTCATGAACCGTAATACATAAGTCAAGTGACAAAAACATAGAAGACTGCAATATTTCATTGATTTAAAGGAAAAAAAAACGTTATCAGAATCATTGGTCGGTCTGTATATTATACGACCAGAGAGGCCAAAAGTCAGTTTCTAAATTTACATGATTCGATAAAGCTAAAGTCCATACTTTTTTTGTACATTTATATGCAAAAAAATAAAATTAAATTAAAAAATTGTAAAATGTTTATAGTGGATGGATGTGATTACGACGTGCATAAGTGCGTTGATTATATTTATAACGATCACGATATGATTTTGCGGGAAGAACCGATGTCTATAATCTTATAGTAGGGATTTTCAACTAGGGTAATCGATGTCCCGGTTGTGTGGAACATCATTTTCGGAGGCTAAAATTGCGTCCTTTTTAACGGGTCTAATTTTGGCTGAGCAGAAATAGAGGTGGAAATAAGTGTTACTAGACCACCAACTTTGGGGTTACTAAAATTATGGACACATCAAAGACCCATGATGAAAGGTATGCTCTCACAATCCCCTTTCCACAGCTCTTACAATAATCAACTACACCTTTCATTTATAATTGTGTACATACAAATTTATCATAACTATTTTAACATTTTTTTTCCGTACACACATGCAGTATTTGTTGGAAACATTTTTTTTGCTCATTAATTATGAAATACGAATGGACAAAATATTTAGTCGTTACTATGAAAAATCTGATCGGGTTTATTTTGGGGGGGAGTTCTAATTCTAAGCTAGAGGGTGCTAAACACCCCCTAGCACCCTTTAATTGCACCTATGTGAATGGTGATATTATTCACGAACGCGTGTAAATACCCGATGAAATTCGAACTACGGCGATTTGGATGGAATCGATTGTTATCCAGTTTGACTAGAGATCATCGGACCCCAATTCTGAAGCAGCGTATACGTCTGTATAATGTATAATAATAATTGATCAACGACAGGCAACCGCACCACTTATAAAAATCACATTATCTAACGAGTTCTGAAATATTTGTCAATAAAAAAAAAAATTAATTCGTACACGCTTTTATTCTAGTTTTTTTTTTTTTTCTGAACTATGAATAAAAATAAATACAATTATTCGTTATATATTATATTGCAAGTACACTATCGGTATAGATAATGAAATCTTCAACCTTGGCCTAGAAGATATTTGACCACTTATATATATATATTAGTTTGTATAGCGTTGGAAATATTTATTGTCCATCTAGTTAAATTTGTATACTACGTGCGTCGTCGTATAGAGGTGCCTATTTATATTATTATAGCTGGTATATACCTGGTATAATACGATTAGTTATTATTACAATCGTGTATCTATGTAACTATCTCGCGATCAAATTGACGTAAGAAACTATAAAATAAATTATAAACAACGAATTATAATGGTCCTATATGTGGTGTAGTGGTTTTTTGTGTGTAGGTTTTCATTGTACACACACACTGTCCAAATATTATAATATATATATAGAGAGAGAGAGAGATTGAACGATAATAATATTAAAATCATTGGCGGTTTTATTATTTTAAAGCCGTTGCGCAACAGGTCGGTACCGATACCTCCCGTATAACGAATTCGTGAAAATTCTACATCACTTTTTAAGTGGTCGGTCCAATGCAATTATTGCAAGGCTGAGAACAAACCTGGTACCTAATACACATTTTATATGACTAAATGTATACGACCCATCATCACAGAATATTAAACCGTTAAATAGATTTTTTTTTTTTTTATAGTTGAGTTTTCGGAAATCTTCTGAATTTGGAAATGTTTGATATATTAATATGTAACTGATGCGACATTATATAAATTATGATTAGGTTTAAAGTTTTGTCGTTTACTGGTTATCAACCACCAGTTAATTCTGGGATCAAGAATATATATATATACTTAGTATTTACTTGATAAGGACTTGATTGTGGGGAGGGTTCATCTGAGTTTTGGGAGGCTGGGACCCCCTTATTTGAGCCTATGATGATTTCGCAAACAATTTTTAATATACCTTACCTACTTAAAAAAAGTTATAGCTAAACTTATAAAAAAATTAATTTTTAGCGAAACCTTAAAATGATGTATTATTTGTGTCAGTAACAAATTTTCTACCAGAAATCTTAATCCAATCAAAAATTTTATAGAACTTTTCTTGTATACATTTTGATCTAGTTGGTGAATTAAGGAAGTAAGTTTTTACATCTTTAATAAATGGAAAAAACTAGCGATTTTTCGTGTAGTTTTTGTTAATATTTGAGTCATCTTGGCAACAAAGGGAAAAATATTGCTAATAATATTTTGCTCAGAATCGTTTTTTCTTAGTAATGGTTTATCGTTGCGTACATGCAGATATAAATTAAACTACACTTTTCAACTTCCCTCCTAAGACAATAGGATACCCATTAGCTGTATAAGCCATTTAAAAAAATATTTTTATCTATTTTTAATTTGTACATAGCCACAAAGGTAATAATAGGTATTAATCTGGTAAAAGAATTACAGTAAAAGAATATCGCTTGCTACACTACTATGATACGAAAACAATAGATAAAATTATTAATTTTATATAGTATATGAGTCATAATTTTGTTTAAAAATAATTATGATAACTACCTATTTTAGTAATTACGACAAAAATTACATTTATTCGACTTTCCCTTTAAACAATTTTTAACTGATCATTATTATAGTCGCTGTATACAATATAATGAGAAATTTGAATTTGCGTAAAACATAATATTGGATAGATATCTAAAACGGTGACTTGTGAAAATGTCGTAACGATCTTCAAAATATTATTTATTACTCAGACGAATGGATAGTTAAAATAGGTATCTACAGGATATTGATGGAAGTATATGGAACTGATTTATATAATGAATTGCAAATGTTTAAATCTATCTACGGTCGAAGAAAATTCGCCTGCCCTTCAAGCTCTATCATTATTAAACAGATTAAATTATTCGTTTCCAAATATATCTATTGCTTTACGAATAATGTTTATCATAATATTACATCAGCATCTGTAGTAGAAAGGTCATTACCTAAACTTAAAATCGGAAAAAATTAACTGGTCTCGCAACAATCGCCATACTATTATTTAAAATAAAAACGATATTGCTGAAATTACGGAACGACTGTACAAGATCGAAAAATATAATTGCAATAAACAAAAAAAAAAAATACCAAAAACTATTAACGTTTGTAAATAATCAATATTATTGTGTACATAATAATATTAAAACGTTATTAATGTAATTTACGTTAGTGATATTACGCTGTTTGTTATATCGTTTTTTTTTTTTTTTTTTTTAATAATACAATTGATCTAGAAAATTAAATTGTTCTACAAAGTTATTATTGCCAAATTATTATTGTAATTTATTAAAATCTACTATCCATTTAAAGTTAGTCGATATCTTATCATATCTTTAGATTATGAAACGTCTGGTACTTGGTTTTTTCCTCAAAAAGAGTTTTTGTGACCATAGATGTTTTGAAATATGACGGTACCTCACTTATTTGAAGGGGAAGAGATTAATACAAAAACAAAAAAAAAAAGCTGATACTGGGGATGGAAGCAGCCACTGTTGTAGGTCAGAAGTTGAGAAGATAGGATACATAAGGTTATTTCATTTATATCTATAAGCAACGATAAACCATTGGTTGGCGAAAGACGATTCGGTAATACATAATTTGAAGTGCAATAATTTTTTTTTGCGATTTTCATTTAAATTCAATTTCAAAACGCTTATTAAAAAAAAAAAGTCGTCTGATGATTTTCGAAATTTCACTGAGTCTAGGTAAGTCCTATATCAGTATTATTACCAAGTTTCAAGTCTCTACGTGTATTTATGACCGAAGTACAACAAAAAAATTTCCAAAAATTAAAATTCCTTCAAAGCTCAAAAGTGGCTCAAACGTTTTGGTAATGATACCGTAAAAAAGTAAATCAAAAAGGTGTCTTGTGATTTTGCGATTAAATCATTTTTTCTGGTAGAAAACGTCGTCCGTGTTTTTATAAAATAATGAAATCGTGAAATTGTACGTTTTCCTACGTTTTTTTCCCACTTAAGTGCTTTTATTTAAAAAATGGCATCGAAAATCAAAAAAATGACCTGTTTAAAGTACAATCTAGATAACTTGAGTTTTCAAAAAAGGTGCTACACTTACACATCGGAGCAAGTTTACTAAGAACAAACGTGACCACAGACTAAAACAAAAAAAAAAAAATAATAAACAGCATTGTAAAACCAATGGTACCTCGCTACGCTCGGAATCTAAAATTATAAAATGAAACAAATATATATTCCGTAACGCCGAAATAAACCCAACGAAAACACGTATACAGTTATATTACGCTGCTGCAATATTCTTTGTTTCTAAAAATCGTGAAATTTCGAAACATTTTAAAAATTTTATAATATAATAATAAAAATATAAAATAGTTAGACCTAGACCTACTGATTAATTCGGTCAACAACAACAAAAATATAATACGGGATCTATAAACGGATTAATAATTCCGTACGCAAAATTCGTATTACGTTTCTGGTACGAGCGCGATACATTAAACTTTGAAACATCGAAATGAACTCTGCAGTTGGTGGCGTGACTAGAATATTCCAGTACGTACACCTACCTGCCTACATAAATTATGTTTTCAGAATATTATGCAACGGCGTATACGAGGAGAAAAATGATTAAATATACACGAATAGCCAGGAATAGAGCGACTGTCACTTGTCAGAGTCTCGCTGTAGATGTACATCAGCTGTAATAATTCTACAAGACTACAAATGTTTATAATAATGTAACGGATCATATTATTATTGTTATTATTGACCGTCGCAGTAAGTGTATATATATATATATATATATATATATAGACACGCACGTGTCTACGTGTCAATCGAAACGCACAGTTTTCAATAGGGTTACGAGCAAACAATATTACTGTTTCGCGTACGTTTTTTAGGTAGTATAATAACACATAAGCATCGCAAAAAATATAATTATTATTGAAAGTATTTATTAATACTTCAATAAAAAAAGCCGACTCGGATACTCAATTCTCGCGCTGTGGGTATTGGGTGCGCCTGCACTGTTGCAAGTGAAAAGTTATGAAGATATAATTCCACAAGAAAAACGTACATATTCGATGAATCTTGTATTGAATTTTTTAAATATCCACATAAACAAAAATAAATATTTTAAAAAATTAGACATTTTCAAGTAATTGTAAATTAACCCGAAAATGTTTTGAACATTTTAAAACGTCTAGAAAAAGCAAATATAAGTTTTCTGTTGAAATTTCAAGTCTTTACGAACATTTTTAACTGAATCATAACAAAAAAAACAGAATTCTGAAAATAATATTAGCATTATTTTTGTACATTTTTTCGTTTTCCCTAAGTTTTTTCCCGGTTTTTCCCAATTATTATAAAAACCGTTTGGAAAATCTAAAAATGACCCCCATAAAGTACCAGTTAGGTAAAATTTCTTTTCAGAAAAGATGCTACATTTGAAAATGGGAGCAAGATTTCTGGTAGAAATTTCCTATGCAGTATAAAATAATAAAAACATCAAAACAACATTGTAAAACCAATAGATTCCTCGCTTCGCTCAGGCAGAATCTAAAAAATAGCTCAAAAACCGCAGTATTGCATTTAACATTCCTGTTTTTACCCATTATTAAGAAAATCATAATAAAACTATACTCTTTAGATTGATGATTGGGATGAAATTTCTAGTAGAAAAGTTGTTCAAACATAAAAAATATAAATAAAATACAAATGCAAATATCATAAAACTAATATCAGTAAAACCAGTACATTCCTCGCTATGTTCAAAAATATATTATAATAAATGAACCGCATTATCTTGTCACAGTAATTTTGGTTTAATATTTTTCCACGGGAATATTAAGCTTACATGAATAATCGATAATAATAGAACTGGTGTATGCTACAGACATATTTAGAAAGATTTAATAATTTTTTTTTTCTTTTAAACAGATCCAATGACTGTTCAAACTAAATCCGTAAAATATTTTTGACAGCGATGAAAACCGCAGTTCCGATGATTGACGTTTGTATATTATTACGAAAAAAAATCACGGCAACGTAAATTGCTGCGGTTTTAAAACTTTCAGATTAAAGCTTATTATTTTATCAATATATTTTTCGCTATACTTAATTTTTCGTTATTTTGATACGGTGAATCGTGAAATTCGAAGAATCGTGTTATTTTAATCAATCGGCGAAGTTACGACGAGTAAAACTTTTTAGCCTAGTTTACCACGCATATACCGTCGCAAAAAAGGTTTTCCGAGAAAATTAAATTGACACATACAAATTATTATTCCTGTACTATAGAAAAAAAAAAAAATGTAAAAATAAGCTGAGTACCTGACCATTTTCCATTCCTTTTTTATTAATGTTAAGCACATCCTGTCATACACTTGATTTCATCTACCTAGTGACGATAATATAGTATTATGAATAGTATAGATACTTGATTTCAAATGTATTCAACAGCGTTTAGTGACATACTAACATCAATACTTTTTACAAATCGTGTAAGTTTAACCTTCTGACGGTAAATCGAAAAATACCACCTGTACGTTAATCCAAAATGTTAGCTACTAATTGAATAATACACATGTTGCAATTTATGTTTAGAGAACGTTAATATCTGTATAGCTTCATTATAATGTAGGCATTTTACTCGTTTTATTTTTTGTACAATAATTCTATTTGTCAATTATTACATTAACTATTGACGGACGGGTATTGTAATACAGGTGACGAATTATTATAGCTGACCACAGAATTACATTTTTCATAATACCTGCACTACTGCACTTTTACCCGCGCAAAGTGCATTAGGTAATAAATTTGTGATGAGTCCTGTGTACGTACCTAGGTACCTATATCTATCTACTCGTCGTAAATTCTACTTTATCAAAACATAATTTATAAGACTATTAACTATGCAGTGTGTACAGTTTATGTAATTTATATAGATAGGTACTCAGAATACCTAAATGTCGATTTTATTTTCCAAGGTTGTTTTTTTTTTTTATAGCTATACAGCGGGATTTTTTTTACGGTTTTCGTTGATGATGATGGGATACAAGACGATGCAGATACTATTATTGGATATCTTTGTTCACACGTTGTTATTATCTATTCGCTTTTTAACGACAGCATTTTTGTTTTATTATTATTATTATTATTATTATACACTCACAGAATTTCTATGTTGCAGTAAGTACTACCGAATTTTCCCCGTCGGAACAATACGCCTAATGTCTGTACATAAATATTAGATAGGTACCTATACCTATACCGAGTACCGGATGTGCGGGAAGCGGAAAAAATAACTCAAACAAAAGTGAACGCGCTACATTGCAAGTGGGTGCGCGGTTTTTGTATTTTAAATTACGCGTCTTCATTTTATATTCCACCGAGGTATAATAAGCCTAAGCTATTTATCATCATCTATAGTACCCATTATATAGAATTTCGCGTGCGCTTACGAGTGGTCAACGGTTCTACGCCGGATTTCACCTTGTATGCTTACACTGAAACAGCATTTTTCCCGACGATTTTGACGTTATACGGATCCCCCGGAGCACTTTTGATCACCTTTCATACGATCACCTATACGACCGACTCAAAGATCGATAAAAATTATGAACATCACAAAACACCGAAGGTGTTCAGTTGTTCGCCGCAACCAAAGGCCAGATCCTCGCTACATAGACACTGTGAAAAACACAAACGCGATGCGTGTTCGAGAAACTTGCGTTCGCTGTCACTGTCTCTTACAAACGCAAGACATTCAGCAAAACCGATTGCTCACATATTTTAATTTTCAATTGGCATATTATGACGGGTGTGTGAAATACCACAGTTTAAAAACAAAAATATCGAAACGAACTAGACCCACTTATCGCGGCCTCTTAAGGCACGCGCTTCTTCATAATATATTATATTCCACCTTGGTATACGGGGTACCTATACCATCGTATTCTGCAATATTATTTTAAATCTCGCGCAGACCCTACGATGACCGTGTGCAGCAATCGGTAAATACTGTAGTACATTACAGTGGTCATGTACGCCGACTTTTACCTAGGCACTCATTTTGTCTGTTTTAATTCTACAAAAAAAAAAAAAAAACGTATCCATATACTCGGTGACCCACTGACTAGAGCCACTATTATATTACACAATATACGCATGTGTACCGCGGTTCGTTCCGATTTGCATTGCGTATAGAACATAACGTTATTATGTCGTATACTAGCTGTAATTATACATTATACGCGTAAGTAGGCAATTTGTTTTATTCAACATGTGTGCAGTACTTACCAATAAAAATCTGAAAATGCGGGGGAAAAAAATAAAAAAAATTTAAATACACGCTAAACAACTTTTCCCCACTTCTAGACGACGACGACGACGGTGCGTAACATTATAATAACATTAAATATATATATATGACCGGAGAGAGTGAGAGAGGGATGGAGATAGACGCAATTGCGAGAGACGGAGAAAGACTGTTGTTATTATAATTATTATTATTATTATAAATAATCGCGCAAACCGTTTCGCGTCGTATGATGTTTAGTGCCCCTTAACGACCCCGTGAAGATTCTCACCTTTCTACACGGCTCAGGAGAACACCCGCAGCTGCGGAATAAAAAGCGATAGTTTTCGCATTCACTCGTCGACCCGAAACCCGCAGCAGTCGCACCGACGATGACTCCCCGGGTGTCGGAAAATATTTCGTCGTCCGTTATTATCATACGGCCATTATTATTGAATTTTAGGGACCGTTGGCAAATCCGGTATGAACGTCAAAGAATGGAAAATAATGGAAATATCCGTTTAATGTGCCGTATCGGAAAGTTGAGTAATAACGCGTGTTTCCAGTCGCCGGGTCCCGCGCGCGCAGCTCGTTTGACCTTTATCGGATATATAAATTTACGTCAAAATAACGAATGGCCGTGACGAATAATATAACGATTACTGATGGTAGAATATCGTAAAAAAAAAAAAAAAAAAATGCTGCATCAAAATATTTTGCGAACACGCAACCGCGTACTGCGGCTGTCGCATAGCTGTCGTTTTCCGTAAAACAAACTCGCAAAAATCGAACACACCAACGACATAGACACAACATCGTTATAATTTATAACATAATAATAATATGTGATGGCTAAATATTGTATTTTTACCGGATAAAAAATGTAAAACGTTGTAGTTATCGTCCGCGTGCGAAGTATCGACTTTAAGATGCACTGTTTTTGCTTTTATCTCGTGATATTACGGTCAGCTGGGCGAAAAAATGTTTCCCACAAGTTTACAGATCTTTGAAATGGTTTCTAGAGGTCGTGAGCATTAAATTTTTATTAAAAATAATTGTTTTATTAGTTTTTTTTCAAGTCTAAATGCGCATTTCTCAAAAAAAACAAAACAAAAAAATACATTGGCATTACAAAAAAAAATTGACTTTTATTTAGCCCGTGAAAAATTAATTTGTTAAAACTATCGGTTAATATTTTAAAGAGTGATTCTTAAAAAATGTCAACAATTTAATTCTGCGAACTAAACAAGCACATATTTTTCATTTGTTCGCGCTTAATTATTTTTGAATATTTTTGTTTTTTCTGACAAATGAGTATTTTAGACGGTATAAAAATAAAAAACTAGAAAAACTGTTTATTTTGTATATACATAAGAAGCTCCTAGAAATCGTTTTAAAAATCTAAAAATTTGAGAGAAACCTATTTTTACCCAGCTAAACACAATAACGTGAAAAAAGCAAAATCAAATCTTGGTTCACCCTTAATCTACCTATTAAATGAAATTATCGATGTTACTGCAGTGCAATTTATTTTGGGGGGGGGGAGTTTACAACAATGATTTCCTAGTGCATACAATTTAATTCACGTAACAAACACTAAAAGTGAAACTTTTATTTTTATTTGTTTGTTTAAAGTGCATATTTATAGTTTATACATTCAACAAATTAATTGTTTAAATTTAGACATGTATATTATATAGGTAATTCAAAATACTATCTCGACAAATTTTGTTTTCATGAAATTGTTTTGTATAGGTTAGATATTCTTTGTCATTACGAATTGTTATCGTTCTATTTATTATTTCAGTAACTTTATCTTACTTCTGTATTAAGAACTGTAGTGCGTCACCTCAACTCAAACGAATAACAATTAAAAAGGCGAAATTTTATCTTGCATTATTTTTCGCTGTTTTTACATTTTTTAGAGAATTTTCGGATCATTTTTTAAGGGTATTATTTCGAAAAAAAGTATCTTAACTAGATTTACTAAAATAAATTTGAATATTTTTTAGAGAATTTGTTGATAGTTTTTTAGAACATTTAAATCCGGGCTTCATTGATGATTAGTTGTATCGCTACCCAGTGATCGAAATACGTAATATACGTCGGATCGGACAGAACCGAAAATCCGTATAAGAGAAGTATAAACATTAGTTAACTGCGTTTATGGTGATCGAAGGTTTTATCTTCTCGGCCACTATCTAGCTAATCCAATTATGGTGATGTTATCTCATCGTATATTTTATGCTGTAGGAATCCACACAAAGTAGATATACAGACATTGTTTTTTTAAAGCCGTTTATTTAGAGTTTTCAAGTATGTTTGTACAATTTTTTTGGCTTAAAAATACAACAAACTATATGCATATTTATTTAGTAAATCTTGAAATAAGTTTATATTTTAGCCAAGTTACAAGGAAAAGCTTGATTTATTGATTGAAAATTGATTTTTTTCGATCCGGCTTCTAAATTCTTATAATCTAGTTGAATAGAAAAGAAGGTTCTAACATTTTTAACGATTTATTATGAAATCTCCTGGGAAAATCAAAAAATGACTTCTCTAATGTACTACCAAAATAAAATTTTCCTTTAGAAAAAGTGTTACACTTAAAAATTGGAGTAAAATTTCTAGTAGAAAAATTGTTCAAAGAAAAAAAAAACATTTTAAATATCATTGTAAAACCAATACATTCTTTACTCCTTTCAGAATGTAAACGAATTAATGACCATATATTATTTAGTCAGATTGTCTGTTGTAAAATTAATTTATAATCGGACAAAATATTATTATATATATATAACGAAATTAAATTTCTTATTTAAATAATCTAAACGTGGCGTGCATAATACAAAACGAAGTTCATTTAAAAAGATTAACAATTAAAGCATGATGCAATATCAACTATACTAGTTTATAAGGTATAAATTTATCGATTCTATTCGATAATAATTGGCAATCCATCAAAAGACGTTGCATTTTATGCATCGATAAAATCAAACCAACACCTAAGTAGCAACGTATACTGACATAATAATATTAATATACAATAGATAGGTTCGTGACTTATAAAAAAAGCATTTGTAAAATTATTTTTATTTGTACATTTAATATTTATTTTATTACAATTACAGTTCATACTACTTTTCATTACATATTTTTAGATTCTGATCGAAGCAATGCATTGTTTTTACTTACACGTACAACCTACTTACACATCATATACACGCCCGCGCGTGTGTGGGTATAAGTGTCGATAAACAACTTTTCTTGCAAAAATCTTGAATCAAACAAATGATTTATAGACATTTTTTTATAATTAAAGCATTTCAGATTCGAAGCGTAACTCGTAACGAGGAATTTATTGGTTTTACAATTTTAACGTTTATTTTTTTTCTGTGAACAATTTTTCTAGGTACCACATTTTTTGCTTCAATTTTCAAGTGTAGCACTTTTTTTGAAAATAAATCTGATTAGAGTGGTACTTTAGGGTATTTTTTAATTTTCCAGGAGTTTTCATAATAAATGGGTAAAACGAGAAAATTTACGAAATTTTAAAATCGTAAATATTACGGCCTTTCACAACATATATATTCGTTAGTCTTACGTTTTTATTGTGTACGTAATTAATCTTTACGTATACACATACATTAAATTTCCCCTCTACCTATCCAACTTCTCACTTATAACAGTGGTTCACCATCAAGCGGAGTATCAGATTATGGCCGTTTGTTTTTTGATTTTTAAGAGATAATTAATTTTTGATTGTTCTTATAATTTTTTTAAATAATTAGGAAACACTATATTAGTTTTTGTATAATTTTTGTTGATTTCTGGGTTACCTTGAGTATCAAGGAAAAGATATGACTAATAATAATCTGATCAGAATCATTTTTCGATAACAATGGTTTATCATTGCGTGCAGATATAAATTGAATTATTCTCTATATCCATCCTTCCAAATCCTCCCTAAAACAGTGAATTACCATTCAACTGTTTTTTATTTTATTTATTTATAATGAAAACAAAAAAATATTCATAGTTAACATCAAATATTGTTATAGTAAGTATATATGAATATTATATTCTTGTCCTTTCATTACTATATCAAGTACTGCACTTTCGTTCTCTGTTTGAATTTTATTTTTAATCTGGACACTTATTTTTTTTTCCCTAACAAAGATGTACAAAAACGAAAGTTTCTTTATTCGATTTTAATTAAAACGTTACGTATAAATACTGTATATATAATAATACTATACACAGTCTAATGTAGTCTCATCATAGATCTTTACGCGTTACATTGGTCTTATAATATAGGTACCTAGTAAAAGTATTTTGGTAGAAAATATTTAGTATTTACTTTAAACCTAACCGGTTTATCGTCACCGAAATCTATAAATACATTTTTATCAAAATTCTTATTTGGGTTTATATTATTACGATTTGTCGTATTTTTTTTTTTTTTATTGCTATTTGACGTGATAGCTAAATATTATTCCCAACGCACATAATAGTGTATTGACAATTTTAAATCACTATCGCCGTTATTAAGTTCTAAAAACTTTATATAACATGAATAGATAATAAATATTGTAACTGTTACCGTTTAATAAGTGTATAAAAAAAAGATAGGGAAAGGTACTTCCATACCCGACGTAATATATAATAAACGAAAGTCTTTCTACATAAAATATTATACTCCCTATGATTAAGTTACCGCTAAGTTAGCTGTTGTACATAATTTATCTAATAATATTATTTGTATATACACGTATCATCGATCGGATCAGATACTGTATGTTTTTAAAATTATTTTCTACATTTTTTGTTCTTCCTATACAATATTTTCAAAACATAAAAATAAAATGATTCTTTCCAATTATTATACAGCGCAATAACAGAAATTGATACATACAAGAGTGGATCAATAAGTTTGATTAAATTTTGTAGGGGGGTGGTGATAAAAAAATATTAGATACGTAAAGTTAGCTAAAGCTTTTTATTTATTTTAGTTATCAACTCTCAGATTAGTATTTTGTAGTTTTCCGTGCCCCTCTGCCGTGGCTTAATTCTTTTAAGTCTTTGTATTTTCATTTATTCGTATCCTTGATGATTCATGGGTCATGTATTCTGTCCCTGGTCATCCCCACCCAATGAATCATTCAACGTCGCCTTTAATTATTGTCTTTAGTGAGGTTTCATGTCCTACAACCAAATTTTATTTTTGACTCTCTCATTAAAGGGGCTAATCTGTCTGTAGACAAGAAAAACGCCGCATTTTATTTGATACGATATAATTTTTCAAAAATGTTCTTAAAAAGACAATATTTATACGCGGGGTGAAAACGCTGTGAAATTTATTGTAAATGAAACTTACAACAACTACGCTTTTAAACCGGACATATAATTAAGCGCGCGTCAGCAAAACAATATTCATAATCTACACGCATCTACACAATATTATACTATTAATAAATAAAAATGATAAAAACGTGTCGGACATTGAAAAAGTACAAAAACAAAGTACCGATATGATGTATAGGCAGGATGGATATAGGTAACGGGCAATATATACATAAATGAGAGACGATCACCATCACCACGATGATGAGCAAGACCGACCTCTAGCGTGGTGATTTATTGATGGCGATGCACAAAATATCGAAATCGACGAGCAATAAATAATAATAATATGAAATTTTTTTTTTAATCCGTCCATATTCCGCGAGATCCTCGGAGATTTTTTTTCTTTTTCGGGGGGATCCAGAAGGTTATTACGCAATGTGCCAGCATCACGACATGTCTACGGGCATCGGTATTTTATATACAAATGAAAAAAAAAAAACCACTGCAGATAGTGACCGCTACTATTATAACGCCGGCAGCGATCATCATAATGATTGCAGCGTAGGTATGCCCACGTAACCGTATAAGATAATGTAATAATCAAAATACGATCGCCAACCGGCCCGCGAGCGTTCGGAGGTCATGAATAACATTTATTTTTTTCCTCGTTAAGAGAACGTCTCCGATTTTAAGGGGTTCCGCGTACACATGAAATGAAATGTTTTTGAAAAATACGAAAACCGTATAAGGTGATATTTACGCGACGGTCAAAAATCTTTTTCCGGTATTTCAGCTGTTTACTACGGCGGCGATAGTTTTCAATTTATTTTCCCATTGACGAGACGGTTGATTGAAAACGTTGGGTATTGGCGCGCATATGAAAAGTCGTTTGAAATAGAATCACGACGGGGCAGTAACAGGGGTTGTGTGGAGTATTTTTTAAAATCAGTTATTGAAAATCAGAAATTGTTTTTTTGTTAATAAACATATGAAAGATTAGATCAGGTCAGATCAAACTAAATACTTCAGGGGATATTTAAACACCCAAAACCCCCCCCCCCCCACATGCGTGCCTGGGTATTGATTATGTATAGTAAATGATATTTTCAACTCGGTTCCGGTCTAATGAAGTGGTTTTTTTTCCCACCCGACTAATTTCCCCGTTTTCACGTTCAGAATTTTCGCCGTCCGCCGTATTACGGTCCGTTATTTTGCTTTGCGGACTTGCGCACAGCCCCAGCCACCCGTCCTCTACCGCGGTTGTCACGCGATACGCCCCCGCGATATTGTCTAGTAAACACATCAGACGAAGTAAGTACGAGTAAAAACGCGCCGGAGTATCGTTGTGCCGATAAACGCACGCACGGCCGGCGGCGTGTACAGACGTATCCGCGCGCGCGCTACACGTAACTCGGTGTAACGACGCCCCGGGCCCCGGGCGGACGCGGCGGTTCAGAGGTCACGTACCCCGGGAACGTGTAGGTGTCCGTGCCCGGCGTACGGTGTCCGTCGTGCGTGCGATCCGGCCGTACACGAACAGCGCGGTTCGCGCGGTGAACGGCTCGCGGGGATCGTCGCCGGAGAGTAAATATAAGTGGGTATAATGATGTTGGGAGGCGCACCGGGCGTAATCGTATCGTTCGCGTGCGCCCGGGGCTCGCCGTCGCGCCGTCTCCGTCCCGGTTACGTGTCGTCGTCGTCGTCGTCGTCGCCGCCGACGGCCGGGCGGACGGGCGGGCGTGGGAGAGAAAGTCCGACCGTCGTCGCAGCGCGTCGTGACGGTAGCCCCGCCGCTCGCCGCCGCCGCCGCCGTCCGACATCTCGGATACCCTCTCGCGGGTCGCGCCGACCGACGGCGGCGGCGCGGCGGACGGAAGACGCGACGCCGCGAAAGACGGGCCGCGGACTCCGCGCGCATGGAGACCGTGGCCGCCGCGATAGTATTACGTCCGGCTGTGCCCCGGGATATTAATCCGTCCAACCTTAACCGATTATGTATACCCGCCTTTTATAATATCATTGCATTTCCCGGTTGGAAGGTGATTTTTTTTTTTTTCACCGAGAAATGCATAATACCCACCTAAAGGTATTAATTATGACTATCGCGCGTAACGCGTCATCGTGTTTTGTACCCGAGAACAATCTATTTATTTAATTTTTTTTTCTATACATATAGTTTTATTTTCGACACTTATTATAACTAGGACATGGCAAAATTTACTTTGCGCAGTCGTAAAAAAATAAAGACGGTTCGTATAATAAATTTATTTCGCTTTACAACAAAGCCAAATCTATTGTTTTACGTTGTATATTTAGGTGTTTTTGATTTCTGAAACATTTGTAGGTGTTTTTTTAATTTTTTTGGGAAGTTTTTTCATAATTTCTTGAAGAATAACATTTATCAAAACGGTAATCGTTAATAAAATCATAAATTAATTTATTAAAAATGTTATTTTTCAGTATCAGAAGAAGATATGTGTCAAAATAAAAGGTACGTTTTGATGATTAAAACTCACTAAAATACTATGAAAACACGTACGTTGTTGGGTCTTTTTATTGTATATTTTCTAGTTTTTAAGTACCTATAGGTCCTAGGTACATATAAGTGCTTGACATGTTTTGTTTTTTTTAGATCTGCTATTTATCTCTGTCCTGTATTTATAACTAATACAGCACCTTGGTATTTGCTATTAAATTACGGTTTTAGAACTGTAACTATAAACTCAAAAAAAAAAACCAATTTTCAATTTATTCGTTATTTATGATATTGAAATATTATTTACTTTATCTCTGGTCACAGGGAAAAAGAACAAAGTGAATTAAACGTTGAAAATACATACATACTTGTTTCACATAATCCGAAAACCAAGAGAATAAATTGATTGAAGTCCTTCTCAGGGGCATTCTTAAAAAAAAAAATATGGGGGGGGGGGTGTAGTCTTTAAATTTGTTTACTTGAAACTTACTAGAATTTAAAATTTTTATTTTTATTAACAAAAATAGTAACTAAATGTCATAAAACCAAATCCAAAATGTTAAAACTATCACAAAAATTGCGTACATTTTTAAATTCTAAGTGAACAAGAAATGTATTGATTTAACAATGATGTTTATTATTATTTTTTATTTTTTTTAATTTTCGAGCATTTTTCATAGTTATTGGGAAAACCGGAAAATTTACGAAAATAATGCTTTTATTATTTTTAATTTTGTTTTTTTATTGTAATTTATTTTAAAATATTCGTATAGACTTGAAATTGAAACAGAAAACTTTTATTTGCATTTTCTAGACGTGATACAATTTCAAAATATTTACGCTATTTTCAAGCTATTTATAGGAATTTGAATTTTACTAGTTTTTCATGTAATTTGTATTTGGTTAGTCATATAAGTTGTAGTTTGTGGTGAAGAAAAAATTGAGTAAAATGAAGAATTATTTTTATAAGAATTTTTATATCAAATTTTAACGAAATCGTAAATATTAAAATTACAAAACATGTATAATCGAACTCTGCTCAGAATTGTTTTTCGTTAGCAAAGATTAATCGTTGCATACTGCCAAATTTTCACTCACAACAGCGACTCACCCATCGTGTGGAATTTGTCCGTATTTATTTTTATTTAGATATAAATATTATTAGTTTAATTAATAATTATTTCTTTACAATCAATCTCTGCGGTGCTTTAGCGTTGCCCAAAGGCTGTAGAGTAATACATTTCCGATTACAATTATTATTGATACTTGATACCATGAAACGGGACATTGCAAAAAATGTAAAATAAGAATTTAGTACCTAAGTAGGTTTAGATATCTTGCAACGAATCTCGCTAGGTTGCCTCAACATTGTATATAGCCACTCAGAAATATCAAGTTAAAATATGTTTGAATATTAATATATTTTAGTTGAACAAATTTACTAAGTAACGATTGCCGACTGAAATTCTAATATTGCTGAGTGGGGGGGGGTTGTCGCATCCCTCCCTATGACTCATCTTCGATTTGTCTCTATTCCTTCTTCCCTGGGGCCAAAGATATATTGCAATCCTTTTCTTTAGCCACGCATTAAATTATACAACCAAAGTGAGAACATGTATTTCAGAAACGTTCGACTCGGATCGGGCGTGAGGGGAAAAAATCACGGAGGAAATTAATGATTATAATAGTAAATACGATTCGTTTTCTCTACAAGATAGATCGTGTGTTTTGAACCTCGTGTTCGATATGAATTATTTTGAATGTACTCCGCGGGGTTTGTATACTATTAAAACGTCAACCTGCGGCGGTATACTAATGTTGCTCATTCCCGACTGCAATTTATTGTGTATCATATTATTATAATCACTATTCGCCGCAAGTCGAAAAATCCGCAGGTAAGTACCTACTAATATTAACCGCACGACGACGTTGATTGGTTTCGTTAAACGCACAACCTCACACCAAGTAGAAATGTGATACGAGTACTTTTAGATTCTGAGCAAAGCGAGGACATTTTTCGATATTCCAAGCGGTTTTCATAATAATTGGGGTAAAACGGAAAAATTTGTGAAATGTTTTTTTTTTTTTTTTTTTGTGATTTGGTTAAAAATATTCACAGAGACAATACAATTTCGACAGAAAACTTATATTTGCATTTTGTATACGTGGTAAAATTTTCAAAAAATTTTAATAAATATAATATAATAATTTAACAATATTGGTTAAACAGTGAACAATAGGCTGAGGTTAGTAGAACAAGGAAGACGAAACGTGGGCATTTCTATAAGAAAGTTGGTAAGACACCGAGGATTTGGACAAAAAAGAAGGCGAACCAAGGAACTTTAGAATGTAAAATATTTTATTATCGAGCAATGAAGGAATAGGCATCAATTTAATTGGATAATATAGGAGAGGAAGCGTTTGGTTTGCCAAAAGCCTCAGCCCTTTCGGCGTTCAGTGATACATAAATACTACAATAATAATCAATATTTACGCATATTATATACGTATCGTTAGCTTTTTTACTTTTTCCATCATATGTAAGAAGTTTAAAGTTTTTATAAATATTTTATTATTCGCGTATAGAAAGAATAGTTGCCATTGAAGATGCATAACCACGAATAACTAACCGCGAGAATCGGAAATGGATATAGGTAGTTCAAAGATCACGATTTCCAGTCGTGATTGTAGTAAATATTATTACACAAACTGTGTTGCACCCGCGAGGGATAAATTTTCATTGCATTTTTTTTTATCGCGGAAACGAATTCCTTCTTATTAGATATTTATTATTGAAGAACTATTATACAATTACATTGTAAAAACATTTTAAGTATCTACAAAAAGGTTAATGCGCGTAGACGTCAAAAATACTGCACCTGACTAACCGAATGGTAATTGTTTTCTTTGAGAAATTAATCGAGAGAGAGAGCGTCGGCTGTGAAATAAAATTGTCAAACGTCAACCAGAAAATTGAAACGTTTACATTACGATAAACGTTCAATGTTTCACAATATTGGGAGAGTTAAACAAAATATATTTATTATAGTATAGTTTTATTGGTTTATGTACGGTAGGTATAACAGTGGTAACGTGTGCACATATTTTAATCAAGTATTTTCACGAGATGTGTGCTAGAACGCTTGCGAGACGAATGTGTCTACACGTTAAACAATTAAGTGCGCATTATGTGCGGGTACTATAATGGTACCAAAACTCAGAAGTACTTATATATTATAAACAGTGGCGGTTATAATTGAAATCTGGGAAGAGGGGAGGAAATTAGTTGACGTTTCAAAATCTCCCACCCAACAAAAAAAAAAAAAACGTTAAGTTCAAAAGGACATACCATTTATTCGATTCTGAACGTAGCGACAAATCTATTCGTTTTACTATGATGTATTTTTTTCCGGCTATAAAAATTTTTTTACCAGAAATCTTATTCCGATTTTATTCAGCGAACCATAATTTCTGAAAGAAAAATGTAACGACTTGTGTATTAAGAAGGTAAGGTCCTTGTAGGTTTCCTAATAATTGGGATTAACGTAGGAAAAAAGGGAAAAATTACACGTCCGTAAAGTGTCATAGGGACTCTAAAGCTGTGTCAATATTTAACAACCTTTGTGCAACTTTTAGCAACCAACATAAAAAAATGTACAACCTACGCCTTCGTTAGTCAAAATTGACATTTTAAAACCGATGAGGATCCAAGACAAAGTTACAAATTGTTTCAAGTAGGTTGCTATGAGTTGCTAAATATTGTTTCGAGTCAAAGTCGATAGGACAGAGTCAAGGGAATACGTATAGTTAACCCCCCCGTTTTGTCGGAGATATTTTGATATTAATCATTATTATTGATAAATATAAATTATTTAACTCTATGTATCTTACCTTCCTACCTCTCCATATACACAACTAGTAAATCCGTCAGCAGTATCAACTATTCTTTTTATATTTAAATGAGAACACAAATAACTAATTTATAACATATTTAATCCATATCGCGTGGAACCATAAATAATATAACTACCTAATTCTTGTAGTAATTAATAGTAGCTGTTGAAATATTGAATATTATATAATTTCAATGCAATATACAATAAACAATTCTGCAATAAATCTGTTTAGTTTATAATATAATATCTAATCCTTATAGATTGTAATCTGAAATCCATTATCTCATCACGTTTTTATATAACTTAGTCATTTGAGTATAAAAAATTCGGACATACTTCGCACGATGGGTGGGCCATTTTTGTAGATGAGAAGTTGGGAAGGTTGTATACCTGTGCGCAACGATTGCACACGAAAAACTCCTGAGCGGAGTTCGGTTATACATGTTTAAAAGGCCGTAATATTTACGATTTTCGTCAAAATTTGATATTAAAATTCTTAAAAAGAAAAAAATATATATTACATTACACTCAACTTTTTTTTGTTGGCCATTAAGTACAACGTTTAATGGATCTTCTGTTAAATTTTCAAGCATTTCTGTTTGGTTAAACAATTTTATCCACAGAATACCAAATAAAAATTATATAAAAACTGGCAAAATTAAAATGTCTCTAAATAGCTCAACAATTTGAAAATTTTACCAAGTCTATAAAAGGAAAATATAAGGTTTCTGTCAATATTTCAATTCTCTACGAATATTTTCACTGAATTACAACAAAAAAACAAATTTTAAATAATAAAAGCATTATTTTTCTACATTTTCCCGTTTTTTTCCCATTTACTATGAAAACCACGAGAAAACCAAAAAAATGACTTATTTAAAGTACCACTCCAAGAAAATTTCCTTTCAAAAAAAGTGCTATACTTAAAAATTGGATAAACATTTCTAGTAGAATTTTCGTTCATAGTATAAAAAAAAATAATAATAAATATCAATGTAAAGCCAATAGATTCCTTGCTCCACTCAGAATCTAAAAATCTGTTATGTAATAACAGATAAATTAAAAAAAAAGGTAATTACCATATTGTTAAATATTCAAATGTATAAATCAAACACATAAAATCATAATAATTAGAGAGACTATTTTAATGTTAATTGCGCATTTTACGTAAATGAAATCGATAATAGGTACAAGTATATATCCACTATTACACATAACTAACGGATTAACTTTAAAATATACATCTATTACAATCATTTACGATAAATACGTAAAATATGCAAACGACTCTTTAATTATGATTTTATACAAGTATTTATTGTATAAATTTGAATACCTAATTTTATGATACGTGCATTTATCTGCTATTTTCTATATTATTACATAACATATTATACATTTGAGATTCGGAGCCAAACGTAATTTTATCTAGATGTTGCATTGAGTATAGTCATTTTGTGATTTTTCAAAAACCGAAATCTCAATTATAAGTAATCCGCAAATATTTACGGAGTACCGCGACGTTACCGAATTTATTATTTTTAATAATTTTTACGCACGAAGTTTTCTACTATAGCAATATTACTCCAATAAAAAACTACCTCTCTTGTTGCATTTCGTGAATAAGCAAGTAGTACTTGATTTTCTACGTATTTTTTTTAGTGGTTAAGCAAACCGAAAAGAAAAGTAGAAAAAAAGGGAAAATTTCTGAAAATAATGGTTTTATTTTCAATTTTGTATTTTTGTTGTATGTATTCAGTTAAAAATATTCATAGAAACTTAAAAATTTGACAGAAAATTTATATTTTACCTTTCTAGATGTGGTTAAATTTTCAATTTTTTTTTTTTATGTAATTTTTATTTGGTACTCTGTGGATAAAAATTGTTGGACCAAACAGAAATGCTTGATGATTTAACATGAGGTTCGTTATAAGTTGAATTTAGTGGTCAAAAATAAAAATTCGAGTTTAATGTAGTATTTTTATTATTATTATTTTTTTTTTTGTATGTTTTAATATCAAATTTTGACGAAAATCGTAAATATTACGATCTTTCAAAACATGCATAACCGAACTTCGGTTTTCGTTATCAATGATTTATCGTTGCTTATACAGATATAAATTCAATAACATTGTGTATTCTACCTCCCCATCTGCCCACCTACAACAGTGGCACACCCGTCTCCAGTATTAGCTTTTTTATACCCAAATCGTATAAAATCTAGTCGTAATAGAGGCTAACAGATTTCAGATTTTTCTTCAGCATGTCAAAATGTATATGCGTGGTGTACGCAAACAATAAAAAAAAAAACCAACATATTTCGTAAGACTGCAGTCCATTAATGTTCAGTTTTACGTTTTCCGCCTGTTTTTCTCAATCATAGAGAATACTACGAGGAAAAATCAAAAAATGACCTCTGGAATGCATCGATTAAACAAAATTTGCTTACCAGTAACCACCCTTGAAGATGACTGACTGGAACAAAATTTCTGGTAAAAAAGTTGTTGATAGACACACACATCGTTCGTACCATTACATTTCTTGCTACACTCGAAATCTAAAAAAATATTACGGACGACCTTAATTAGAAATGTGAGGAAAACTTTAGAAATTAGAGAATTGCGTCTACATTTGATAAGTTTTATCTTCCCGGTCTTTTCGTATGTAATAATAATGTCTATAATCACACATTTTGTATCTTTCATGTTTATGGTATCTATTTCATTTTGTGTTATCTCTGACCGTGATACAAAACCATAGACTTTTGGCGGGTTCCACAGACTCATGGCTAAACATGTGGTTTTGATAAGCATTATCCAATGAACGTCCAAATAAACCACAGTTACCACCGATAAACAAAGCGGAAAGTGGGAAACCGATAACACTACAAATTACAATCTATGTTAGTTCTTACGTTTATGATTTTCGAAATTGTTAATTTATTTCTTTTTTGAAATTACCGAGAAATTACCTATTTATGAACGTCATTTTGTATAAACATTTTAATATACTATTGACGTTGGTGTATGTGTGTATAAAAAGCCAATTAATCAACCACGGCTTAATATAATATTATAATAAATTATTTTCTGTTTTGACTTTTTGTCTGACTATTGTACAAATTATTTTCGCTTTCGGTATGGAGAATAATATGTCGTTATCTGAATATTCCAAGGAACCCGACAGAACCACAGACGTGCAAACCCTCAAAGAGATGCCTTTCAGCGCGTTCGTGGCCAATCCGAAAATATTGAATGGTTTGTCTGATAGCGGATTCACAATCGCTTCTCCAATACAAGTCACTGCTCTACCTACAGTTATTACCGGAAATGGTAAATTTCCATTTAAAAATGGCACTTTATAATTGATATGTAGTATGTGACTTAATGTACTTACATTATTTCAATTCTTACAGACACTGTAATTGAAGCCAAAAACGGAACTGGAAAAACGTTGACATTTGTCATACCTACTCTAATGAAATTGAAACTAGAACAGAGTAATTTACAATCTATTATTTTGGCACCGACACGAGAAATCGCTTTTCAAATACAACAATGTTTCAACCAAGTTGGACGACATTTGTCTGGTAAAAATTAATTATAAATAACAAATAATTTTATTAGTTTACCACTTATTTAATATTCAAAAAAATAAATAAATTGTATAAAGTGCAGAGCTGTCAATGTTTTGTAAGGCCCCAGGGGACAATATATTTTTCGAGAACCTTTAAATATTAAACTTTATCAATAAAAATTCAATTTTTGTTTGTATCTCTATTGATTATTACCATTTTAAAAATGCACGGTTAAAAAAGGACATATTAATAAATTTATAACTTTTATAGTAAAAAAATAAATGTAATTCATAAAATTAAAATTAAAATAATTATCATTAAATATTGTTTAATGATTTCTTCCTAGCTTTTTCATTCACAAGTCTTCTATAACATTTTTATAATCTAAACTTAATAATAGTTCATGTTTGATATTCTTTAAAGATAAGTCGTTTAACCATTTCTGTCTCTTGGCACTTGCTCTTTAGTTAAATTTAACTTAGAAAATGTTTATTTCCTACTATAGTTGGTAATTGTCATTGATAAAGAAATTCTGGAAGATATTATTATGTTTGGTAATGTTTTTTTTATTATTTATTTGTTAAAAATGTTTTAATTCAGACATTTCAATTTCCAATAAATGTACAAATTTTTTATAATGAACTTTTATTTCTATTATTTATTACAATTTTTAACTAAGTTACTAATGTATATAACAGGGAAGTAAATTTCTATTTTGAATTTTTCTGTTCCAGACAATGATTCAAAATTAGTTATATATTTTAACAATAGTTAACACTCGCAATACTGTTAATATTATTAGTTTAAAATTTAAAATTCACTTTTTATCAATTAAGATTCATTATTTTTATGCAAAGTTAATTTTAATGTTTCGCTAAACATTTATCAAACAAAATGTTAAGAAAAAAAAAAAATGTGAAATGATTGTAGGTAATTTGAAAATAAATACATTTTTATGAATCTGAAAAATTTATAATTTAAAGGCATCGAGCTCATCTCTTAAAATGGCACTGATAAATTGTATTACAAAGATTGAAAAACCTAACAGTTTTACACTAATACCTATTATATTTGATTGAAAATATAAAAATTGAACATTTTTTATGTGCTCTTAGTAATATGTTACTAATTTAAATATAAATAAATAAACAATAACATGTATTTACTTCTACTTTTAATTGTTTTTAATAAAAAATTTAGAACTGAAATGTGAATATTTCATTGGTGGAACTTCAGTTGAATTAGATAAGGAAAAGGCGAACGGTTGTCAAATAGCCGTTGGTACCCCAGGTCGCATCAAACATATGCTCAATGATCACGTGCTAAATGGTTCAGAAGTAAAGACCTTTATAATTGATGAAGTCGATAGATTATTTACTGACGTCAAATTTTTAAAAGATGTTAGGTAATATATTAAATTCAATAAACAAAAGAAGTAGTAAACATTTGTCATAATCACATTTTTAAGAATATACTACTTAAATTTTTTTTTATATAATTGTAATATATAACATGCATTTATTATTCAATTTTTGTGGTCAAATATATTAATATAGTAGTTTTCGTGTAATTTTATATTTTACTACAAATTGTATCTTAACTTTTACATTATAATTAAATTAAATAGTATTAATTACTATTTTTATTTAATTCTATGAATTGAACTTTAGTAGTTAATATAATATGCATATATATATAATACAAAATTTTTTTTTCAGATGGATTGATGCTAAACTTCCAAAATTTAAACAAATTATTTTTGCCAGTGCCTCTCTTGATAAAGATACTGTTCACATTTTTGACGAGTTTATGAATGAGTATTCAGTGGTTTCTGGAACACCAGGGTCTATGAACGCCTCTGAAGATCCAGCTAAGTTCCTAATAGGTATTAAGCAGTATGTAGCATGTGTAAAAGCAGTCTCCACTAATATAATATTATTGCCTGCAAAAAATCTACGACTTCTAAATATCTTACAAAATATTTCATATACACAATGTATTGTATTCACCAATTACATGACTAGGTACAGTTATTGAAAACCTCATATTAAATATTATTAAAATACAACAATAATAATAGAGCTGTATAATTGACAATTCACGGCTCATGAAGCTTTTTTTATGGCCGATAAAACTCATTCTATGGCTTTTTTCTTACTTGACATACTTTATTAAACCATAATTGTTTAGTAAGTAAAAGGGAGAAAAAAAGTCTTGATAAAAAATAAAATAAAATATAGTCTGTATAAGTAATAGTTGATAATATTTGGTTCGTTATAATTTTTCAGAGCCCAAACAATTTGTAATATGTTACGTGATCACAACTATAAAGCGGATTATATAAGAGGAGATCAAGATCAACAGATTCGATTGAAACTAGTTGATAGATTAATGTCCTTTCAGTCAAAAATACTTGTTGCCACTGATTTGGTAGCTAGAGGAATAAATTCATCAAATGTAGACCTGGTGATCAATATGGATTGTCCAACCGATGCAGCTACTTATCTGCACAGAATTGGTCGAGCTGGACGATTTGGGAACAAAGGTTAGTATATTTATTGTTACATACCTAGTTAAAATGTATTTCAACTAAACATTTTTTTTAGCAAGTGCTGTTACTATATTGGATGATGGAAAAGAGTTGAAATCTTTCAAACAAATTATAAATAGTATTGAGTACATTAAAATAAAAACTATACCGATTGCAATTTCAAAACCTTTATATGAATACACAGACGAAGAGATTGAAATTCTTGATTTGACAACTGAACCTGATGAAATTCTAGAAAAAAGTAATAATAACTGAAGAAGCAAAATAGATAATAATAGAAATGATAAATTAACTTATTAATTTTTAAATAGTTATTAACAATTAAATTATTTTATTTCTGGTGCTATTCCAGGTGATTCTGAAACAGATGTCAACAATGTACCTCTTTGTGATAATATAGTCCTAACAACTGAATCTGATATTCCAAAAAAGTATCAAAATGAAAATAATGAAACAGATGAAACTTCTAATAACATAACTGATGAAAATAAAATAGAAATTCATGAAAAAAGTAAACTAAATTATTTTAAAATTTATACCAGGTGATCCATTTAAGTGGGTACATTCATTAACTCAGAAAGTTTTAACTTATTCCGGAATTTATTTTTTAGAAAATTTAAGGAACAAGCTGATCTACAATTTATATTTTTATTATTTCTTTGTTACCTTTATTTTTAGGGGTAAAATCACTATCTACTTTTGATTTTCAAATTTGACAACCTATATTAAAAATTACATAAATAGATGGTGTATTAGTTAAAATAAATTTTAGTGTTGACATTTTTTGATCTCCGTCAATCCATTGACGAAATATTCCAGTTTTAAGTTTAGATTAAAGGAGAGTAGTGGAGTTTTATTTGTGTGGCGGTACGGTTAGGTAACAATATGCCACTACTCTCCTCCAACCTAAACTTAATAGTGGAATATCTCATCAACGGTTATTTGTGGCATTTTTAATATAGGTTGCCATTTTAAAATCAACTATAAGTTGTGGTTTTACCATAGACCCTATATTAATAGACAAGCCTTTTGTACATGTAGAACGGCCATAGATAGAGGGCGCTCTTCACGTGTGACTTTACGTGGTATTATTGTACATTGTACTACACATACAATGACAACACTGATGTGATTATACTGCACACCTCTGTAATATATTTGACCAGTTACTACCTCAGCTACTATATAAGAAAGGCCAGTCTATTAATATAAGGTCTATGAGTTTTACACTCAAAATTAAGAGAGATAAAAAATAACATTAATATAAAATTCTAAAGATGCTTGTTTCTTAAATATTCTTAAAAACAAATTTCAATAAAAGTTAATACTTTCCGAGATAATGAGTGTATCTTTTTATATGGATCACCCAGTATTAACAATATTAATAATATTTTATATATTATTTGTGCAATTGCAGATAATTTTGAAGGAATGGCTACTGTCTCTGAAACAAATTTCAACGAAAAACCTCTTAATGTTGATACATGTGAAGAAGAATCCTTAGACAATCTTCGCAAATTTGTTAAAGAAACAGAAAAGAAACTCATTGATGAAAACCAAATCAACCAAAAATTTTTAACTAAGGATAGAACATTTGTTTTATTCAACCCAGAAACTTATCTTGATGACACTACTCAATATGAAAATTATCAAGATGTAGTAAACATGGTTACAGATTTATTTGAATTGGATCCTCTTAAAAAAGAGGCTAATGAAATTGAAAACTCTGTTCCTAATAAACAAAATGAGAGTTTAAAAAAAAATACTCACGATAGCACTGATAAAAAAATTAGCGAAACAAATGATATTTCAAATGAATCAAATAGTTCTAATTTCACTGATATTGAAAGTGATTCAAGTATTATTGAAACACCACGGAATACCAATGTTATTGATTTATTCAATTTACACGACTTTAAGGTTTTATTACCTCAAAACTCTGATGAATGTAGCCAAAAACATAAAAAAAACTGTGCAGAAGAAGTATTTAATGTAAATGGAAAGAAAGACGAACAAGAAAACTTGTTAGAAGAATATAAAGAAGAATTTGATACTAAAATAGACGAAAGTTCTGATGAAGATATTGAAAGTAAACAGTATAATGAAGATAGTGAAAGTGAGAATTATGATGAAGATAGTGAAAGTGAAAATTCGGATGAAGATAATGTAAGTGGATATAGTGAATATAGGAATGAAATTATTGAATGTGAACATTTAGATGAAGATAGTGAAAGTGAAAATTATGATGAAGATAGTGAAAGTGAAAATTCAGATGAAGATAATGTAAGTGGATATAGTGAATATAGGAATGAAGTTATTGAATGTGAAAATTTAAATAAAGGCAATGAAAGGAAACATTTTAATGAACATCTCAAATATGAACATTTTAATGAAGATATTGAAAATAAAAATTTCAATGAAGGTATTAAAAAACAAAACAAAAATTCATTTAGATCGATAAAAATATTGAATTGCAATAGCACAGAAATAAATAGTATCGCACCACAGTTGGCTGTAAATGAAATTGAAAACAATGAATCACAATATATGGATTATAATATTTTAAATGACTGGTATAATCAATGGAAACAGCAAATGAATTTCATACAAACATGTGTGAAGTTGAGCAGATAAGTGTACTAAAATTTATTCTAATGAGCTGAAGTGAATTTAGTTTCTAGTTTAAATTTTAACTCTGTAATATTTATTGAATTATTTTTTTTAAATTCATTTAAGTAATAATAATTTTTTTACAATAAAACACATTTTATTTTATAAATTTTTACGATAAACATTTATCAGTCGTAATAATAGTATTAAATAAAAATATATTAGCGGTATTATATAATATCACGATAAGTTTTTTGTATACATTAAAATATAAAGACCTAATCTTCTTGATCTATTTGAGATCACAAATTTCCAATTTTTGTTAATTTTTACAATGTAGCAATAAAATTAACAACACAAGTAGCACCTAATAGGTATACAGTGTAATCGAATAACACATAATAAAGGGGATGTACTTAAAAAATATATATTTTAGTAAAATAATATTATGGACGTAATGGTGAATGATGGATATTGTCATCTGATTGGCGGCACCGCTGCGGCTGATTTTATCGAACTGTTCATTTGTTCACTGGCAAACTTGTAAAGTTTTTCTCTATTCTTGTATATGATGTTGGCGAACTGATCTACGTTGCCATATGTCTCAAAACGGGTGTTGGTGCACATACAGGCCTTGGATTCGGGTAGTTTTGGGTCGCAGTCGACCGGATGGTAAACGTGTACCAAGTCGGGATCGGCAGCGCGGAATACGATCGCTGGACGTGTGCGGACGAACTTGTCGAATAGGTCTACGTCCTCGTTACCCCATCCCCGGATTGTGGTGTTGAATCCACCCGTAGCGGTTAGGTCGGACTTGTACACGCTGACGATGCCGAATCCGAATTGCCTCCAGTATCCGGTGTCCTGGTTGACTAGGAAGTGGTTGGGCGACGTGGGCCGACCGTAAACGACCACCGGGTCGTACTCGCTGTATACTATGGGGAAGTACGCGGACCGGCCGCGCACCGTGTTCAGCCGGACGCGTTCGATTAGCGCTGTTGTCCATAGCATGTCCACGTCGACGAACAGCAGCAGGTCGTCGGGCGGCGGGCCGACCCGATCGGCGCCCGCGTGCAGCGCCAAGGCCCGGGCGAACGGGTCCCCGAGGTCTGGCAGCACGGTGATACTGGCACCCGGGTATTTGGCCATCAGCCCGGCCGCGACAGCCACAGCCCGGTCGACGGTTGCCCGGCCGAACGGCACCACGGTAAGCGTAACGCGCTCGTCGTTGGCCAGGCACACCGACTCGTAATTACCCATAAACCGGTCGAACGTAGCCAACCGGTTGAATAGCGGCAATATAAAGTGCACCGTCTTTAACCGCACCCGGTCCGGCAACCGTTTCGCCGGCGATCCCACCGGTACCGGTTGCCCGTCCACCCGGAGCATACCGTTGTCCGCCATGTCCTTGTACGGCCCGGTCCCGTCGTCTTCGGCCGCCGCTATCTCGTACGCCTCGTCGGGTCGTTTCCACTCGAGTTCCGATCCGTCCAACACTTCGCGCACTTCAAAACCTGTAGTAAAGTCATTAAGACATTATCAAATATCCAAGTTCGCGAGCACCTATGCAAGTATATTTTATAAACATTCTAATGTAGTTGCCCTGAGGCCCAAGGCGTTAGGATTTAAGGGCATCACGTTCGCCGGAAATATTTGATTACATTACTATTATTTGACAAAGCAATAATTTTATTTATAGATTCGGAACTCCGTCATTATTGTTTATAATCAGTACAATGTTGCAGAATAAAAATTATGTCGTAATCTTAGATTTCTTGACAACTTAAATATTGTTGACAATAATATTCAAACAATGAGAATAATCACTAAACGTGCCTGAACTATTGGATTTTAGACGAGAATGATATTTTTTCGCAATTAAATATTCATTATAGAATTGAAATAATTAAGTTCAATGATTAGACGAAGCAATGAAATAGTAAAGGTACCTACAACAGGTGTAATGATATAATCATTAACCTTTGGAATACAATTACTAGACTACTAGAGCATAGTATCATAGTTTATACTTAAGTTCCTACAAGAAAATATGTATAAACTAAACAATTTCTATTAGAAATTATGTTACACAAATGTGTAGGCATGCCTACCTGTACCATTCGAGATATCTCAAACAGTCGAGGCTATAATTTCTTTTTTAGACTAATGATTCACTATCAAAACCTATCTGAATACGTACCTATACTCTCATACATCATTAACTAAATATATGAAATCGATAATAAATTATAAAAAAATATAGGTCAACTTTTAATTTAAAAAAAATAGCGATAGGTGATTGTTATATTTTACCGACTGTAGAAAACAAAATCATTTACATTTAGACCTATAAATTCATTTAATAATAACGTATAATACCTAATGGTTACCTACCTGCCTAATATTAAAGTGAATCATCTTCATTTTTTTTTTTTTTTTTTTTTATTATGACGTCCGATACCTAACTAAAAAGACAGTACGGTTGAATAAATGATAAAAATTGCTCTGAAATTCATAGAACGTGATTGATCCTTTTATAATAAGTGATGACTGGTATAAAAACCCGTGATGTGTTTGTTTTTTATGGACATGATAAAAAATTTAAAAAAAAAAGAAAACTAACAATTTAAAATCGAGTCATTCGTTGCATAAGCACATAATACGACAAAATGGTATAAGTTCGAATTGCACTTGGATTTAAAAAAAAGATGTTTCAACAAAAAAAAAAATTGAATTTAAAAGTTTTAAAAGTAGTAGTTTCTCTTCCCATTTACAATTTAATCATTGGTGTAGTTAAAATGAGTATTTTTCAGAAAAATAGTCTTTTATTGACTTGAATGTAATTCGATCATTATGCGTTTTTGACCCGGATGCAGTTGGACAATTTTAATTTAGGCGTAAAGTGTAATTCGACCAGTTAGGTGCTCAAGTTGTTGAGGGGATTTGTGTTGAACCGCCCTCCTATTTTTTTTTTTTTCTGTAGCTATATATAAAGTTTAGAAGGTTTTAGCCCCCACCAACCCCTCCCTCATTGATAAATTCTGGATACGCCACTGAATTCGATTATCCCCACTATCCCAAAAGCCTACGCGTCTCTTACCGGTAAACTGCTGTTGGAGGTACGCGTGCCGCCGCACCGGTACGGTCATCTTCTTGCCCCGGTACTTCTTATACATGAGCAACATGTCCAACATGTAATCAACGCCGTAAACGGGGTTTATCCGGTGGTAACCATAGAATACTTCCTTGAAGTCGATCACCCGACCGCGTTGTTTGGAGAATTTGTTTATCAGATCCATCACCTGTAAACGACCAGACGCGTAATTATAATACATGATATTATGTTTTAACTTAATAAATTACTTTATTTGCGTACTTAACGTGTAAACTTCAAGTTTATGTTGTGTGTTTTAACTGTTTTAAGTTAAGTTACATTTTGTTCGAAAGGAAATATTTTCATAATTTTATATTTTTTTTCTTATCATCATTAGATTTATCAAATCTCCAATTCGAGTAAAATTCCGAGTAATATATTTTGTTTATATAGATATTCAGTAATCGCTTGATGCGCTTCAAGATAATGTGATGGGGTGTTTAATAGCCATGGGTTTTTTTTATTAGGTGTTTAAATCTGACCTATACAATGATTAGATTTTTTTGTGAAATGCTAACATTTCATTTTATATATCTAGCTATTGTTTGTATTAAATTGTGTCTCATATAAAGCTTTAAGGTTAAAAGAACCATTTATAAAATACATTCATCAACTCAAGGGTTTCCTACCCAAACTGTCTTAGTTATAACCATATTTTTTCTTCTTTTTATATCCTGATTTTGACTCGCAATGACGAAACGTATCGACCAGTCGTACGAAAGGGCCGGAGTCATTTGATCTGATTTTTTCAACAAAAATGTGAAATTTTAATTTAAATTTATTATTGTATACAGTTATTATTGAATGATGTTTATTTTTTTTTTTTTTGGAATTAACAGAATATTAAAAAAATGAATTAACTTTTATCTTAATTTTAACCTCGCGAGTCAAAATAGGTGTTAACTTACCCAGCCTTGAATAGGTGTAATTTATAATATTAATCTATTTTAGAGATTTTAATATACAACATACTTTAATAATAATTACAAGTACATCTAAACTGTTGTACTGAGTATTATATTGCACTAAACATTCCTTTTCTTTTTTTTTTTTTTGTTAGATTTCGAGCGTAGCGATGGAGCTATTGGTTTTACTAAGATGTTTATTTTTTTTTCTTT